>ML838848.1:41951-69757 GCA_009831015.1 Picea engelmannii
CAGAGTGAGTCTAGGTAGGCCTTTTATACCCTACTGCAATATCTCTGAACATATTAACTGAAGAACCTGGATCAACAGGAATAATGTTTGTTTCCCTCTGAACTGTTGAAGGGGGAGAAGGTACTGTCTCACTGAATCTGGATTTGAGATTCTCTGGGTTTGTTTGAATGGGTATGTCTTCTTTAAGGACAACATCTCTGATTGTCTCTTATAAAAATTAGTCAAATATGGTTTGGACTCTCATATCAGGGATAATGGTCCAAGTCTTTGAGGGTGCTCCGATACTAGGGATTTATTAAGAAAATGCAATCAACTATAAAATTTGAAATCAATTTGTTTTACCTGGTTTGTAGTCATGCTTTAGTTTTAGAGGAAGTACTTCTCCTATCTCTTTTCTTCATTCTTTTGAGATGGGTCTGGATCAATGTCAGCGGTGGAATCATATTGTCTTCCTTTCTTCCTGGTTGGACAGTTTCTTGCATAGTGTCCATAACTGTCACATCTGAAGCACTAAATTTATGAAACATTTATTCTTTGATAACTTGGATTTGATGAAGACTTTTCACCTTTAAATGTTTGCCTGAAATTTCTTTTGAATTTTCCTCCCTTCTTTGTATGAAGTGCAAGAGCACGATTGTCTTCTGAGGAATCTTTCACTCCTCTATTTCTAAGTCTAAGTTCTTCTTGAGTATAATCTGTCCATGGACGATCAAAGGTTGGTAGAGCTTCTCTTCCACTAATACTCTGAAGGAAAGGCTCCCACGATTTTAGAAGATTCTGGAGAGTGGTTAAGACAAGTTCTCTATCAGACATGATTTCCTCGATGGTCTTTAGTTGTTCTTTAATCTTTGATAGCTTCATAAAGAAGATGGCAACTGTGCCAACCTTCGTCATCTTGGTACTTTCAAGTTGGATCTTTAAGGTAAGAGATTTGAGGGTGTTTTCACTTTTAAACATTTCTTTTAAAGCTTCATACATATCATAGATTGTCTTTAGGTTGGCAATATGAGGTAAGAGGTGATCTCTTACTGAGTAGATGATTAATTTTCTTGCTTTGACATATTATTCCTTTCTTATCTTCTTTTCCATATCTGTCGCTGTGGCTGGTAGGGTTTTAGTTACCACATCCAAGAGGTCATCTTCTTCAAGGGTGACTTGAAGCCTTGATTTCCAGAAGCTGAAGTTGCTTGTTCCATCAAGCCTATCTTCTACTAATGTTATGTTCTTCATTTGATTGGTTTCTTCAAATTATCGCCAACTGGATTTTGAAAACCTAATGATTAGGTTGAATTAGAAACCCTGGATTATATTAGACTTATGACTGCCAACAATCATTTGATAGTGTCACAGAGATGCTTGTTGATTCAGGAGAACGTTTCTTTAGAAATCTAGAATTAATATTCTGTAGGAAATTTTGGCACCCTAGAAACTCTAGGGCCAAAAATCAAAATTTCTCGTAATTTCATTTGGAGAGCTTATGGAGATGCGCTAGAAGAGGTCATACTCTTCTATTCCAAAATTATCCCCAACGTCCAAGTATTAAGGACTGAATCACCACTGAAAGGAAAGTCGTACAAAAAAATTTGGAAACCCTATAAGGGTCGTACGGTTCTGCAAAAAGTGAGTTGAGACTTGGTGCATGCTTGTGAAATGGGTTCTTTCAAGACCTATGCTCTGAAACCATGTTGATTTTTCAATAAGCTATGTTAAGCATGAAGTTCATTCCATACTTATCATTTAACCATAACCATAAATGTTGCAGCAACCAAGATCACAAGAAGAAGCACCATGCACAAGAACACAAGAGGAATACTGGGAAACCCTTCTCAACAAGGGAAGAAAACCCAACCAAATCCTTTGCTATATTCCTCAAGAGAAAGACCTTCACCACCAAGATAAACCCTAGCACACAAGAGGGTGATCGAACCCTAGAAGACTAGCACCCAAGGGGGTGCGCACTTTTCCCAAGAAGGTGTACTTGTTGAAATTTCCAAACTCACATGAAAGATATATTTCCTTAATGGGGAATTTACCTTTACTTATACTAACCTAGACCTGTCAACATAAGTGTCTATTGGCACAACAAGGCCGACCTCACTTAGCTTATATAATTAATATTAACCAGATTAATTATCTTTTACATTAATTACCAGTCACATTAAGGTAGGGTTGACCTGTACCCTTTACATTACAATTAGGGTTACAAGAAGGTCCGACTCTTGAACAATATAGCAAGTGATATTGTACACCCACTAGTGCTCATCCACTAGGGGCACATCCATAGGGATGTTCATATCTATGGCTCACTGCATTACACAGAAGAACCAGATCTTCACACGTTCACCTGTGCTCGTCCACAGGCATGTCCACTCTACATATTGTCTTTCCCACTACCTCACATAGGAGAATCATCTGGAGTTTCTCGTCAACTCTGGTGCACAGAGGAGGCTAATACATCATCTTCATTTCTATTCACATGACGATGCACCCAACATTGGGATTTCACACGTTCACCTTATGCTCAGCCAAAGGCACGTCTAACTCAACATATCGCCTTTCCCACTAGATAATCATCCAGAGTTCTTCTCAACTCTCTGAATGGAGGAGGTCATCTCTATGTTCCAACTCTGTCTCAGGTAGGAACCACGTACCCTTCTTAGGGGCTTTCTCTTGGGTTTGTAAGCTGGAGAAAGACTCACATAACTGCAATGATCCACATCTCACAGGTTTGTAAGCTGGAGAATGTCTCACATAGTTGCAATCATCAACATCAGCATCAACTAATCCTCCTTCTCCTCCTCCTTCTCCACATGTGTCACCATCCACTGATCCTCCTTCTCCTCCATGTCTATCACAAGATACTGATGTTGTGGACACTATGTTCACAACGGGTGTTGCACAACTTAATCTTGATGGAGAAATATACGAGAGTCTACTTTTGTCTTTGCTTTCTGACATGGGTGTTGATAGACCTTCTACCTCTAGTAGTAGAGGCATTGATGCCTCTGGCTCTAATGGTGGACCTAGCTATATTTGACTTAACATGTATATTGATTGTTGTACATTTGACATGAGATGTATATATGACATGTTTATTGATTTAATGCGGAGATGTATATTTGACATGTATATTGATATGTATATCGCTCATGTATATTGTGTTTTTCATACCATGTTGTTGTTGTTGTTGTTTGAATTATAAAATGTATTATGAGTATGCTAATGATTAACATTATTAATGATTTATGTGTTTTTAAATTAAATTTGAGATGCATCATTCATTTAATTTTATAGTTGTCATATATTGTTTAACTTTAGTTTTATGAAAGCATTTAATTTGGATTGTGATTGCAAAAACTTATAACCATTAATGCCATATAATGTTTAACTCTTCTTCGAGTTGAATTGTTTATTGTCCAACAATATACAATATGTTGATTAAACGTGTTTACAAACAAAAATGCATAAATAAGATGAGTTAAATGGTTGTGATTTGAATAATTGTGTCTTCTTCATATATTGTAATAATCACATTATGACATAATTATTCATTAATAATAATAATAATAATGTCATTTTATTAATTTTTATTGTTCAAAGATTACAAGAGAGATTTTTATACAATTCTTTACTAAAATCACAATTATTATATTTTATTCTTTTTCAAAATTTCCAAAGATTTTATTAATTCATATTATTCAACTTTTTCAAAATTTCCAAAGATTTTATTAATTTATATTATTCAACTTTTTCAAAATTTCCAAATATTTTATTTATTTATATTATTCAACTATTATAATATATTAAATTTAAAATATTAAATATAAAGAATAATAATATTTTTTTATCTTTACACTTTCCATGAAATGGTTTCACAATTTTGTACTCTATTATTAATTTTATGAATCTTCTATTTTTTCCAGAACTGAAAATTACTCTTATATTTATAAAAAATATAAACGAGTTACAAAGCAAATCTTTAATCAGTAAATTTTTTAGGCCGAAAGGGAAAAATTGGCAGATCGTGTCCGGACTTTACTATCCAAAACCAATCACATTGACAGTCTATGGTAATCAAAAGCCGCCACATATATAAAAACGACCTTGAAATACCAAGATCCTTTTCACAGTCAGTTTAGAGCTCCTTGAATTACAGTGACAGTGCCTCCAGATTGTGAAAGGAACCTTACATGTTTATGGATTGATGGCCAAAAACATTAATGTAGAGATTGATGCCCGACGTGTTATCAGTCAACCTATTAAATACTATCTGGCCTATATGCTCACTATCTAGGAGAGCTCTTTTCGACAGATCATCTGTCGTTTTATTAAAATCCCTGTAGGAGTGAGTGAAGGAAACGTCATTAAAGTGGTTGCGCAGCTGAATAATATGATCCTTCCAGCGCTATGTTGTTGAGCTTTCCTCTGCCATTGCACCAATCGATCACCAATTTTGAGTCTCCAATGATCTAGATCGAGTGGATATTGAAGAGCTTTGCTAAAAAGAGGGTCGTCCATACTCCAATCAGCTCAACTTTGTAGTTTGTGCCTGCACCCAGGTTGAATGTCCACTTGATAATAATGTTATGATCATATTGAATGACCCCGCCCGCCCCGCTACTATGTTTATTGCCTACGGTTGCCCCATCGAACCAGCCGACCATCCTCTGCAGCATTGGAGGTACTCTAAGCTTTGTAGTTGGTTTTTCCCCCTGTAGGACCTTACTTACCTTCTATCTAGAAAAAGATTTATTTGCCACCACCAGCGGGAGAGTGGAGCCTCCATTAAAAATGAGAGTATTACGTTCAAGCCATAAAACCCAACATTCAACAGCTGGAAGAGTAATATGGGAGTGGTGTTGCTTGTTCAATGTTGTAAGAATATCGACTACTGAGTAGCCCTTCCAATTCAGAGAAATTTCTAAAGTATCTTCTAAATGAGTCCACACCTACTGAGTGAAAGTAAAGGTGACAAAAAGATGGTAAGCAGTCTCTTGATTGCACTGGCACAAAACACAAAAACCTGGTTCTTTCCAACCCTGTGCCACCAATGCATCCCAGGTAAGAATTTTCTTCTTCATGAGCAACCAGAAAAAGCATTTCAGTTTTAGTTCGATATACCACTTCCATAATTTTAAAACCCATTCTCCATCAGTTGGTCCCCAAAGAACTTCAGAAACAACTTTATACAAGTTCTTTATCGTCGGATAGCCAGAGTCGTCCTCCCCACACCATCTTAGTTCATCCTCCTTGGGCCCAAGAAGAATGACAGCTCCCGCAAGCGAGCGAATAAACCTTTCCCAAACATGTGCTTGATCACCAATTAATCCCAATTGACGTGAGTCTTTCCAGTATGACAGTCAAGGCACTAAAGGGGATTGGTTCCTTGTTTGGTAAAGAAAAGTTACTCCTCTACTTTTTAATGCATTCAATAAGGGAGCTGGCAATATGGATAGGTTGCCAAGGCCCATGATCTGATCCCTGCCCACCTTAATCAAGCTTCCATTACCAGTCTTCTAGCAAAGCCATTGATCCAATAAATGCTTTGATTTGAGTAAATGCCTCCATACAGGAATGGATGCAACATTTGAATTTGTTCCCATTCTGAACCAGAGTGAGACATAATTGAAAGGGATGTATTTCTATTTGATTACCTTTTGCCAAATCCCTACTGTGGTTAGCCCACGCCAAAGGGTTTTCGCCGCCAATGCCTTGCTTCTATTAATAAAATACGTAAGTATTAGTTGAATATTCTATTAAAAAGTATATGCTAAGTAGGATATTTAGTTTATTTTGTATTAGAATGTATACAAATATTGGATTTGGTTAATGAACAACAAAATTAATTTGAATAATTACTCCTATGAAATGTTATTTATTTATTTATTTTAATAATAAAGTTATAATAATTGTTCATTAAATTTATAATAGTTATATTTAATATTTTTTATTATTTAAAATTTAAAATTAATTAAACTTATTTAATTAAATTTAAATTATTAAATATGAAAACAAAATCATTAATAATAATGAATTTCCATTTTTGTTTTCAATCTTTGTTTTTCCAACATTTTATAATTAGTATTTCAAGAATTAGTCAAATTGGCAAAGGTTTCTATACTTTAAGATAAGTATGGATCCTTAAATCTTTAGTTAATTGTAATTAGGCTCTAGAAAATATTCTTTTAGAATTTCCATTTCCTTCCTATATTGACACTTATTTCAAGGAGAACCTAAAAAAATGATTAACATAAGTTTATATGTTTAGAAAACTAAAAGAGGGAGTGAAATAGGTGAAGAATGTGATAGTTGCACTAGTTAGGGTTGGGAATGTCATCTAAGTTGGTAATTCCAACACCACAAATGTGATTCCAAAACTCATAGATGTTGCAAAAAGTTGTTTTGTTGGAATTGTCCTTAGAATTTCCATCAAAGTAAGTAAATATATTTATTTTAATTTTGAATTTTTCAAACAATAAAAAATTGAAAGTTTGTTTTTTTAATATCATCATATTTTTTAAAATATACTTTATAATAAATCTTTACTATTATATTATATGAATACGTCATCAACTTTATGATATCTCAATTAATGTTTAGTAATTCAAAAGTTAACATAAACATATGTTAATACAATACAACATGAATTTCCTATAATAAATAATAAACATGACAATAAAAATATATCAAAACCATATTTTATGCTTGTACTATTTAATGTATTTTTAGTATAGTAGTTGTAAATGATTGTTAATTTCTCATATCTAACATTATAAAATGAAGAAAAAAAACCATAATTTGTCAATTATAGATACCCATAATAAAATGACTCATCCATAATATAAATGTTGAAACAAAGCATTTACATATCACTCTTTGTTGCCATCACTCTGATATCTTTCTCGCCTTGCACTATAAGGTTGTTATTCTCAAAAATATGTTTGTATCTTGGATCATGTCTCAGTACAAACCACCAATACACATCCAACACATCTAGGTAAAAAACACTTGTTGCATTGTTTTGGGAAAACATAAGGCTCCTTAGTTTCAACCTGCATTCTTTTAGAGTTAATACATATATTAGGCCACTATCATGATATTCCTTTGCATCTCTCCAATCAAAGGTATTCCACCACTTGCAACTAAAAATAACACATTGAAAAGATGAGAAGTCCACTTGCATGGTCTCTTGTATCTTTCCAATGTAACATAACTTCCCCTCTATTAGGTTTTGATAATGGTGGCTAGCACGACTAAATTAGTTGAACTCAACCTCCACTCCACAATCTTCTATGATGTGTCTATCATCGACATTCTTAGTGAGAAAATGATGTCCATATGCCCACATAGACGGGAACAAATGCACCTGTAAAAATGTGAACAAAGGATAGTGTCATATGTCTAATAACCCGAGCATTAATAAAAACATAATACATGTTACAATTGAAATGTATAATGTGATAAATCGAACGTGGTACTCATAGATGTTATTATAGAGTTGTTGCACTTGATCCCTATGTTTAGTGAATCCAACTCTTCTCCACGTGGGTTATGACCAAACACAACATATTTCTCTGTAATCTGGTCACCCACCCAACTATTGGGACAGATTTTTGACATATTTTCTTTTAAATGATCAGGATAAGGTATGATTCTACCATTCAATGGTTTGAATGTTTTCTTCTCACTGTCCCATTTCCTTGTTTTCTCTTCATACAACGTGACCCATGGTTGTGTTGCTTTCGCATTGTAGAGAATGAATTTATTGATGGTGTCAATTTCTAAATTCATTGATATTTACAAGAATTCAAAACGAATAGTATGAGATCAAATATATATTATCAACTTCAGTGTAAACAATAGCTCTGTACAAATTTGACAAGATACAATTGACTTACTCTTTATCATGCGCCTTTTTCCATTATTTTGGAGTAGCTCCCTTTTGTCCCCATCCCATTGATCATCTAAAACCATTGCCCCTCGTGTGTCATCTATTTTCTTAATATACTCATTGGAATAATAGAATGACTCGTATACTATATACCCCTCCACCATAGAGTCCTCTGTTTTTTCCCTTTGTCGAAAAAAACCCTCCAATTTTTTCATGTACCTCTCTAAGAAGAACATCCAGTGACATGATATCACCCCATCTAATTCAACCTCGTCGGGTAGGTGAATTCGAAGATGAACTTGCAATTCCATAAAACTCATGGGAAATTCCTTCTCAAACATACAAGCAGTCTCAATTGTCTCTCGACACCATTGTGGAATGCAAGCCATATGAATCTCTTTTAATGTGATCCATTGTATTCAACACATATACCCTTAGAAGGTTCAAATAGTCACGTGATTGACAAATGCCCTTCTATAGTGAAGCAACAATGTAGATTCGACCTATATAAAGAAGGTTCCTTCACACCCAATATAATATCCTTCATCATAGAAAGATCACATATCTTCAAAATCTATGGGACATCACCTTCTTTAAAAGACCAAGAGGGACCAACCTCTCCTCTACTTTATTTTCTTGGCATATACGAAAGCTCACTTTATCACCACATTTTGATCCATTGTCACCACATCCACCACACCAGCTAGCTTCTAGAAGGTAGATGGGTCTTTCTCCATGCGGTACAAGTCAATTATTGTGGTAGGTAATCACCCTAATATTTGAGGAATTTAAACATGTTGTATTTGAGCTACTTTTGATTATATAACACCTGCTTGGACATTATGCTTTTGGCCTTGTTTCACCTTGGTGAGTGTCATATATTTCCTAGTAAGTGGACAACCTTTGGGGAACGTTTGTGATTGGGGGTCCCTTAAGGGGTTTTCGTACCATTCTCAGCCATACTTACCACTTTCCGCTCATTACATTCCCATCATATTGCCCTCTTCTATGCCCTTTGACTTTAGTGACCCAAGAAGGGCATGTACCTCATTTCATGGGAAGAAGGGGTTGAAGGCCAAGAGGGATTATTGTTGACTAAAAAGATAAAATCCTAAATATATACCTTCCAGATGCTACGCCCATGGATCCCCGAGAAAGCAATGAAACGCTTCTCTGTAACAAAAGGGGGACCTACAAAAATAAATAATAGTCAATGCTGAAGGGGTTAGTTGGAGGATGGGTGGTCTCATCACAAGCCAACCTATCATGATCATAGGTATTTACTGGTATGACATTACCATCATCTGGTCAACAAGCCAGGGTAGTGGCTCTCAGTTACACAACTGAGAGAAAGGGGATCTAATCACGAGCCAACCATCACATTTCCGTGAGGTATTTGTGAATGACATTGTCGTTATCTGGACACCAAGCCAGGACAATGGCCTTTAACTTGTTCCTTAAAACATGAAGGAAAGAAGAATGGCAAGAAGATGGACTTGGAAAAAGTTCATCGCAAATGAAGGTGCCACACACCATCTACAAAAGCACCCATGAATGAGATAATACGAGCCCTTGTATGTCATGAAACTCATCGACCTATGAAGTCTAAACCCCTTCCACCTCATCATCCACTACAAGGCATTGAAAGGCCATCCTTGGGAGCATCACGTACTTGAGTGTTTTGGTCTACCCAATAGGACCTTTATGACACCCCTCACATACTTAAACTTGGTCAATTGTATAGGTTTTTTAAGCATTTGTTTAATTTGATGAGCTAGTTTTGATGCACATGTCTAGGTGCCTTGCTTATTAGATGTGTTTTACACTTGTCATGATATATTTGACTGGATATCTTTTGAGGGTGTACCCTTTATATTGCAGGACCTTGATTGGTGGCCATTTTTGGGAGAACAATCCTAGCTTGGGCTTCCATGGGGCAAGGATCCCACAGGTTGGATGTTGTAGGCCCGCAAACCGGATCACAGAGACATGCCTTTGGAGGCTTACATGGCATCATGGAGGATCTTATCCAATCCCTAGTACCCAAACGACTTGCCTAGGAGAGGCAAAACGTCATTTTTTGAGGGTTGATGTCATGCTTGAGGGGGTTTGATGGTGATGGAGTTATTTCACATTGACACTTGACATATTTTGATTGAAGAATGCATTAATTGACCCTAAACCTTGAAGAGGAGGCTCAAGGAGCCCCAACGACCTCTATTTTCCTCTCCAATTACTTGCTCAAGTGGTCAAAACGTCCCCTAAAGGGGTGACGCCATCTTATTTTTAATGTTTATATTGTGTTAAAGTGAAAATTAAATATTATTATTTGTTTCAAGGGGTAAGGTATGGGTTTTTGACCCTTTATCTTATGTTTTACCCTTGCTAAGTGGACAAACTATGTTTTAAGTTTGTTGTATAAATAGAGATCATGTGAATCTCATTTCATAGCATATCTCTCCCATTGTGAGAGGCTAAGGACTGAAATTTTCGCTACC
The DNA here is from genome assembly GCA_009831015.1 of Picea engelmannii. NCBI lineage: Eukaryota > Viridiplantae > Streptophyta > Pinopsida > Pinales > Pinaceae > Picea > Picea engelmannii. The sequence goes on from ML838848.1 coordinate 52,341, forward strand.
TTCAATCTTTTTCCTCTCTCTTTCTATGGTATGGTGTTCTCTTTGGTTATTGGATACATGATGATGATGCACTAGCTTATGAAGGTCATTTCTATCTCTTTATGGTGGTTTCTCTTGGTATGTTTACAACTTGAATTTGGTAAAGGCTACACATGTTGTCGTTTTCTTTGTTCAAAGTTCAAGGTTATTTGATAAGTTAATTAGGGAGTATAACGACATACAACCCTACCTAGATCCACCATAATCTATCATAGAAATATTGTTTGCAAGGGTTTACTAAGGAAGTATAAGGGCATACACCCCTTAGCCTAAACCCTACCTAGGATACCTGCTTTGGCGAATTAAATGATTTATACCCCCAAGGAGGTAGTACCTCTATCTCTCTATCTTGTGACCCCATTAACCCATTAATCAAAGGCACTAGTCGTTGCATTGGAGAAGAAAATACAACATTGATAAACGTGAAAAGTCAAGGTTTTGAAGCTCTCTCATTTGGATACTATTCTTTGAGCCTTATGCTATCTTGCATCATCGAGGCATCCCATTTCTCTCATTAAAAATTTTTGTTGTTACAAAACTAACCTGCAACCACTAGGGATGCAGAAAAACTAACCTTCTAACCCTAAGAACCTTCCAAACTAACCCTGGGAAATAACTATAATTTATCCCTAACAAACTACTAACCCTAGCACACTTTTTGGCTAATTAGGAGTAACTTTCATTGGTTGACTTTGCTGATCTTTAGCTTATTTTTCTACATCCATTAAGGTTGTTATCCTTTTCTACAAATTTGATATTTTACAGTCATACTATCATGCTAAAATCACAAGCTTTATTGTCAAAGTGGTGCTAATTCTTTTCTAGTTTATTTCTCACATTTATATTTACATTTGGCATCTTATCTAACATCCTCATTTAATAGTTTCTTGTTGATATATATCTGTGTTTATTGTTGCTATTAGGGAAAACAAACTTAACTTGCTTGTCCAATTGATATATTGCATTCTATACTTGGTTTTCCTTGTGTCTCGGTCAAGTACTATCTCTTTGTAGGTCACTCAAGGCTCTGGCAACCTCAAGACTCATCGCCAAGTTCCCTTTTCCATAAAGGAACTTGACCTATAGGGGAATTCATTCATACATCACACCTTCCATCTCTTTCCCCCCTAGGGTCACCATGATTCCCCCCTTGAGGTGACCACTTCACCTCTAAAGTGACGAGAACACCTTTCTAAGGTGAAAGTGGGTATGTTCTCTCCTAGTTGTCACCATTTGGTGATTGGGTCATGGTTTTCCCAACTTACAACTTGTGCGATAACATTTTGGTGCCATTTCCGAAAAGGATTTTGAATCCTCTTCCGAACCCTAATGACACTTTGGCAAGCTATCCCAAAGCCTTTTCCCTAACTTGCCTGACAAATCCACCCAAGGGACATTCCCTTTTCACCTTTTTGATGAGCTCTTCTTGAAGCTCATTTGGTGACTCCACCTTCCCATAACCCTTCCTCTTCTAATAATTTTCCCCCTGGGAGGTTCAAACCTTCTTAGGTCTACCGAAGAAGGCCTCCCATCAAGCTTATCGTTGTCAAAAACCTTTTCCACGGTACCCTTCCCCTTGCTCCAATGGCTCAGTCTTGGGAAAAAGACCTCTACAAACCCTTTAACATGGCCACCACCTCAGGATAACCCAATGCAGTTCCAAAGGAGTCAAACAAGTGGTTTCCAAAGTTCCCAAGAAATAATATAGTGACTGTTGAAGATCATATCTACACCATAGGTCGAGACATAGATAATGTAGGCGTTGAGCATGAGGATGTGGCTGTGAAGTTGTTGGCTTCATCATTGATTGAAGAAGTTCTTAGTTGGTTCAGAGGCATTTCGAACAGTCACCTCACGTCTATTGAGGAAAATATATGAATTATCTTACTCAAGCATTTTCAAATCTTGCCTGGCTAAGACAAGATAGTCAGGAATATTACCCTATGTTTTATAGCCTCAAAAATATTTTCCCAATCCACAAGTATAATTAACAAGGGTTTAGGCTGGTTTTTCTTATGAAATGAATGTTACAAAATAACATTAAAAATTTATATAAGTTTCTGAAAAATATACAGATTATAAAAAGTAAATGCAGAGATCAAAAAGCAAAAGTAACCAACTCACTAGTACACATAAATGAGACAGAATAGAAACCTGTTTTATTTCATTCTAATAAATCCAACGTATTTTTCTCTTTACAAAACCCCTGTGAGGGCATGGACCAAAGTCGAATTTAGAGATACCCGATGAAAACCATACAAAAGGACTATGAAAAGAAGTAAAAACCGAACTTTATAATCTGGATCAGCTTGCCACAGACTGCTACCAATTTGACATCGCACAATATCCTTTATCAGCTATGAAACTTAATCCATAAACATACAAGTATACACAAACTATCAAAGATAGATCAACACCTCTAAAGCAGGCATCTGAATGATTTGGCTCAGTTCTGAACCTTGTTGTCTACAATAGGACCCTATTGTCAAAAAGAGAATTAGGCTTTGAATGAACTCAAGAATGAATCAAAACTAAAACTATCTCATGAAAACAAAAGATAAAACCTTGGTATTGTTTTCTCCTTCTATCCTCTCCTTGTTTCTTCTTCTCATTTAGCTTTTATGCCTTCCAAATAAGTTGAAGTAGTTCAACTACTTTCTTTAGTTAAATTAGTTTGACTTAACTAATTTAGTTAGGAGAAATAATAATAATAGTTAAGGGTCTTTACTTAATAATAACCAAGTAGGTGGGACCCCTTGTGCCTCCCTTCTTTTATTCTTTTCAAATTATAAAATAAAACACAATTGGATAATCATTTAAACACATGCCACCTTGTAACTCCCTTAAATGCCTTCAAAATTTGAATATTTAAATATCAGAAATAATTCAAATCATATCCAAAAATATGTAAATATCCACATTATCCCAAAAAATAGCTTGTTGTCTAAACTTTTTGCAAACCACTATCTTCAACAACTCAATCATAAAAACACATAAATTAAAATCCATACTTGCCACTCTGAGAGGCAATCTTTCTTTTATCACTGTTGCCCCCCTTTGACTACCTGGAAGTAGCCTTAGGTTGATTTGAACCTTGAGGTTGACTCTCACTAATAACATGGGAACAATCATCCTTCAGATGCATACGAGAGGACATTGATTTTGAAGAGTCATTTGAAGGAGAGGAAGGGGAGGCAATAGTTTTGCCTTTATCTTGCACATGGGGGACATCGGTTTTAAGCCTTATACTAGCATGAGAGGATTGAACAGGTGAATGCACAAGGGCAATTTGAACATTAGGATTTATAGGTGATGGAGGAGGTAATGAAAAATTGGGCCAACCACGATTGTGAGAGACAGACAGATTGACAATCTCTTGCCATCCATCATTTTCAGGGACTTCCGGTTGCATGGACACATGGTCAGGGTTGTATTATCCCTTGCCCAATCCAATTGAAGAACCCAGCTTGGAACAGTTGGTTCAGTTCCTGGGTGGAGAATCTAGGCCTTCTAGGCCCTCTGTTCCAGTTACCTCTTCCTCTATTATTTCTGCCATTGTTTTCCCTGTTGAAGAAACTCATCCTGTATGCAGAAATTCATCAGTAACTAGCCCTTAAAAGACCATACATGACATTTTTCTTGCATGAAACAAAATTTGGCTCAGGAATTGACTCAAGACCCATGCAAATCCATCCATAAGAAATCATTTTATAATTGCCAAGTGAGCAGGGGGTGGATAGGGTTCATGGGACATCTGCAGGGAGTGTAATGAGCAAAAAAGTGATATAATGAGAGGGGACAAATACACGAGTACTGCTCAACAATAAATAAAATAATTTAATTGTGCAATCAAATACCAAAAATATCAGTTGCCAACCATTTATGTGTCATATCCTTTGTCAGTGTTATACAAAGTTTTTTAATTTATTTTATAGAGCAGGGCTTGTTAAAATGAAATTGGGATTATGAGGGGGATATAATGAGCGAAAAAGTGGTAGCATGACAAGGATGTAATATAGATATTGTTCATATAAAAATAAATCAAATCAAACAATTAAACATAACTCTGTTCAGACCACCATAATTCAATCAACATTCACTTTCAAAACCACCATTTAAACTGTCACTTCTTTCTACAGATCGCTTGTTGGCTTCCAAAACATAATTCATATGCCCAGGAATACTCAATTGCAATAGCCTTTGCATCTATATGAATTTAATATAACAGACATGAAAACAATATTGCCATTTATATGATAACGCAACAACCTTTTGAGCCACAGTCATTCATATTCCAATACTAAATCCTTTTCCTTTTAAAACCAAATAGAAATATGCACAATGATTCCCGCCATCCACATCCAATATTTGTTCCTTAAGATCAAATAAGAATAGGCCCGGTGTTAACCACCATTATCCATTATTTAAACATTGTTTATCATAATCAATTGGGCGTTAAAACTCATAATTGGGCCTTCTGTTTCTTTCACACACAGTTGTCTCGTTAAAAATACAATCAACATAGGGATTGATTCAAACAACATTCAAGAATTAACATGCAACTCTAAGCCCAAACTTCTTGTAAATTTAACATGTACAAACTTCTTTAAAAAATTGCCCATCGAGAGACAGAGCCATATTGTGCCCAATCAACCAAGCAAACACATAGTGCTCCTTATCCTTGACCGGATTTGCAACGATATCAAGATCGTTATTAGGGTTTAAACATAGCGCACAAAGAGTAATAACATATGGCTCCATTAAAGGAATAAGTATTTAAATACACAGACAACTCGTGCCTCTTTCAAATTCACCACTGACATATAATCTTTAACAGTATTCTTGACAGTGAGGGTTATCAAATGACAGTCAACCATCTTCAACACAAAACGAAAGGAAACAAACTCTTAAAAACACTGTAAAAAGAATGCACGAGCACAACCCGTGGCCAACCAAAACACATATACAAAGCTTCCATTTAAAGTTATGGGTGATACTAAACTCCACTGTGAAATGCTTCCCAACAACAACGATAATGAGGGCAACACCATGATAAATAACAGCTCAGGGCTCGGCGAAAACATGGCAAGAAACACTCCAACTCTTAACAGTTCACATTGCAATCCGAAGAAATGAAACATATCAACCATAGAGACGAAAAGGAGTGACAAAACTTAACACCAAGACTGGTTGCAAAACCCATGCGCAAAGACAGAGCTTGCTAAACTATAATCATAAGTTCCATAGAGAACCAAACCAAAAACCCTCAAGCTAACCGAAGAATCCATGGACATAGCACTGATACACAGTCCAAAAAATTAAGAAAAACACGGATCTCAAGCAATTCTGAGCCAAAAATCGATTCATAACGTAGAGAAACCATCATGGATGGAAAAATAAGGAACCATACCTGGAAAAGCTTACTCGAGGGAGAGAATTAGACTGTATCTTCATTCACAGCCAAAAATCATGGAGCATCAACAACCACTAGAGCCAAAAAACAAAATGCAAGTATGGCTAGGGTGACGGGCCTCGAGGGTTGTTTGAGTGACGTGCAGTAAATTCACATCGCTTCCTTCCCCAACCTCATTCAATTCAACGTACAAGCTAGCCAAATAACCATAACACTAAGCATTAATCAACCACATATTTCATTGCCATATCACAAATTGCATAGTGTGCCACCCTAAGTAATGTCAAACTCTTTTAACAATAACAATGTGCCATAATATTACCCCATGTGTTTCCACATAAATCTTTTAACAAAGCGCATAAGTCTAGCAACAAGGGTTTATGCTCCCTCCTTTTGTCACAATTATACATCACCTTAGGGCTTTTGTATAGTCCTTTAATTCGAAAAAGCTACCATATCATCCATTATCAAGATCACAATTAAAACAATTAATCCATGTTTAATTATGATATCAAAACCAAACTAATAATGATCCTTTTATCCATAAGGCAGCCTTAATAAAATTCGCGAATGGACATTAAAACCATCCAGTGCCACGCAATAATCAACCACCAGCTTATGTCATCGTAACAATAAAAACCATGACTTGAACCATCAAACTGTAGAAGACTGTGTTGGCATCGTCATAACAACAAACAAAATATATAAGTGCAACATATCCATCATTGCGCCATTAGTCTACAAGGGGGTCCCACCTACTAGTTTATTATTACTATTATAAATAAATAATAGAGCTTGGCAATCATTTGCGAGCAGTATTCATCGTTGCATTTTTATGCGCCAACAATGCCCTGTGAATATTTTTCCAAGTTGTTTAAGAGAAGATGGTCAACAAAGAAAGACAGTGGGATGCTTATAGCTCAATTCAGTTAAATAAAGAAAAAGAAGAATGAGACATTGAGTGAAATCAATACAAGATTTGACAGTTTGTACAGCCAGATTTCGACAGATTTTCATCCTACAGCCGCATCAATCTGTCTCCTTTATATGAATGATTTTAAGGGGAAATTTCTCTTTATTCTGAAGGATGGGAAGCCCACTTCCTTGGTACAATCCAAAGACTATAGTTCTAAGATTGAAAAAAATCTCCTTGACTAGAGGGTGGATCCTTTTCAGTACCCTTGTGCCAAGGCAGAAGCAAAGACTAAGGCTTCCAGTAGCAGTGCTCATGATCTGATTGCCCTCTTGACTAAAAAGATAGATCATATGAGTACTCAGTTTGCCCAAGTATAGAACCAGATCATGGATTGTTTGACTACTGTGGAAAGAAATCAATATGCTCCTAGACCTCAGTTTACCAGACAGTAGAGAGATGCCACAGCTTGGAAACCAAGGCCTCAATAAGAGGCGAAGGCCCCTGATACTTCGAAACTAGTTGGGATGGTCAGCATAGAACATAATAGAGAAGATGAGTGTCCCCGATGAGATGAATACTCTTTCGACAGTTTGAATTTCATGGATGTGATCTGCACTGTCTAAGAGGAACAAGTTACATGGGAACAAATCAATGAAGCCAAAAGACAAGGGGAAAGAGAGGGGAGACTCTGAGCCTTAAATCAATTAACAGATGATCAGAAAAAGGAGTTAAGGAATAGGGAATATTTGACCTACACTAGAAGAAATAAAGCTTCAAACCCTCCACCACAACCTTTCACTTCTCTTCCATTAGCAAAGAAGGTGATCCCACCACCTCCACCTCCAGTACATGAGTTACTTCCTAAGACAACTCCCACAGATGAGATTCAATTGAATATAGATGTCGCATCCATGTTTGGAAAGTTGAATATGACGGTCCTAATGACAGAGATGTGCAAGATACCCTTTGTAAGGAGGGAAGTCTTGAAGTTATTACAAGTATCGACCGAGAAGGAAGACACTCCTATCATTTTAAACACTATATATCTCGATCGACAAAGGGACAAAAATCCTCCTTTCTATCTTTCATTAGGCATGAATGGACTCCACTTGAACAATCATATGCTTGATTCTAGGGCCTCTGCAAATGTCATGTCATTGAAGGTGATGGAACAACTTGGTTTGAAGACAACCCGACCCTATGGAAATGTATGTGGTATTGATTCTAAAAAGGTCAAGGTTTATGGATTATGTGAGGACATTGAGGTCTTTTTGATTGATTTTCCACATATCAACCTCCTCATGAGCATAGTGGTGATCGATGTTCTAGATGCTTGGGGGATGCTCTTATCGAATATATGGTCTTCTGCCCTTGGGGGTTTCCTTAGCATGGACCTTACCCATGCACACATCCCCTTTGAGGTATTATATAGTCGAGAGATAGCTCACAAGCACGTCACCAATCCCAATGGTCATGATTACACAAGTGAAGATGAGTTTGATGAATTCCCAAACACCATTGAATATAATCCATAGGACTTGCCCTTTATGCAGGAAGACTCCATAGATATGCTCCTCCCAAGAACAGATGAATACAAAGAGAAACTTGCAAAGTTCCAATGGAAAGAGCTAGGGTCTATCCAAATTATGAAGAGAGAAGATGAAGAACACGAAGAAGCCATTAAAAGAATGGTCAACGCAGAGCCTCCTTCCTATCCATACATTGAGAATATACCTTATATCAATTCCAGTGAAGGAAGTCTTGTGCTCATGTGGGAAAAGAAAAAGGGCAAGCCTAAGTATGACCAGAGAGATGACCTCTTCTAGCTTGGCCCTTACATCATCAAGAAGAAGTCTGACAAAGAAAGGTATTATTTGATAGACTTGGATGGGAGAAACATGGCATTACCAGTGGATGGATCTCTTCTCCGACCTTATGTTCAGGTCATATGACTTCTTCAGGGCCCAGGACCCAGGTAAGTAGGTAGGTCATCTTGCTTTCCTTACATTTTCATCTTGATTGCTCATATTAGTTTAGATTTATTTCATATTTCATTTTTCTCTACTTGCATATTGATTCCATGCTTAGTTTATAATTTTTTGAAAAAAAACTAAAATTTTCTTTTCTATATTAGTTTTTCTTTGTATTTTGATGTATATGGACGAAGGGTGATAGAACCACCCTAGATTTTATGGTTTTTTGTTTCATTGTAGGCACATGTCTACCAGGAGATGTTGTGGTTCTCATGCACTCTACAACGAGCATATGTCCCTAAGTAGGAGCCAGATGTTATCCCCATTTTGTGGGATAACTAAGGAGATCATGTCTGGAGGCCCACAGGTTGCAGATATGGAGTGACAAGATACCACATGACTAGCAATGTCCACTTGCACATACAGAAGCTCGATCTATCACTACATTATGATCCATTGTCAGCGCATCCACCACACTAGCTAGCTTCTAGAAGGCAGATGAGTCTTGATCCATGTGGTACAAGTCAAGTATTGTGGTAGGTAATCACCCTAATATTTGAGGCATTTAAACATGTTGTATTTGAGTTGCTTTTGATTATATAACGCATGCTTGGACATTATTCATTGTATACTTGGTTATCCTCGTGTCTCGGGCATGTACTATCTCTTTGTAGGTCACTCAAGGCTTTGGCAACCTATAACAACCCTCAAGATACATCACCAAGCTCCCTTTTCCATCTAGCAACTTTACTTATAGGGGGATTCAATCATACATCATACTTTCCATCTCTTTCCCCCCCTAAGGTCATCGTGATTCCCCCCTTGAGGTGACCACTACACCTCTAAAGTGACGGGAACACCTGCCTAAGATGTTAGTGGGTAGGTGCACTCTTAGTTGTCACCATTTGGTGTCTAGGTTAGGCTTTTCCCAACTTACAACTTGTGTGATAACACTCCCAATATGGAAATCTCATAAAATACATATTTCCTTTTCATCCTAGTGGGAATTTTCTCAACATAAGTGTCAAAACATTTAGGATAATTGAACATAGGTTCTCCATTTGAATCAAACAATTATGTTATTCCCTTCTCCTTCTCTACGTCATACGCCCTAATCCAATATGGCAGTGTCATTGTCTTAGGTCTCCAAGTTCTCTCTGGTTTACCATTGAAAGCAGATGCAACTCTTCTATAGGGGTGGTCTTCTAGGAGGAATACTCTCGAGCAGTCATACACCGGCATTCATAGGTGGATGGACCACCTATCATTTATAGAAGGTTTACAACATTTACATCCATGATACCATTTTGTTACAAGACCTACGATGTGAATGTAAAAAATATAGTTGCACCAAATCAAGCATTCAAAATAACATTACAGATATAAGAAAATCAATCAACATGCTTATCAGGGCAAACTCCTAGTCCTGGATAATTGTGCGTGGTGTACACACATATGCCATACAATGTAAAAGACCTCTCCATTGGGATGGGTCTTGATACATCATATACATGCATCCCTTCCCATAATTTCTTAAATTCATCGATCAATGGTTGGAGGTAGACATTCGTTCTCTTCACTTTCATTCTACTCGAGACTATAAGAGCCAACATAAGATGTTCATTCTTCACGGACAACCATGAGGAGATATTGTTATTGATCACTACCATTGGCCAAATAGAATAGTTGGTGTTTTGGAGGGAATATGGGTTAACTCCATTACAAGGTATCGATTATATCAGCGTCACCCCCTAGTTCATTTTGTTGGATTGCATGTAAAAACATTCCCTCCATGGCTTGGGTATCCCGTAAGAAATCATCCATACAAACCTCTATATCATTATCTTCGTCCTTAACATGTGAAGAACTAGTGTTGCTGGAGAGGTTTTTAATTGGTGACTCGGGACATAGTGGGAATTGAATAGGTGGTTGATTCAATCATTATTGGTTTGCATCCTCTCCGAGTTGTGCTCATTTAATAGAAAGCTTATGAGTTGACACCATAGTGGGGTGCAACAATAGATGGTAGACAACTCGTTCGTTGTCAAAATCCTAACTGTAATAAGATTGAACATAACATCGATAATATTAGTAACACAATGCATTTAGTATGTTCAAACATTATACCAAACATTAATTAAAAATATGGAATTTGTTTCCCAACAATTAACATGCAACCAACCATTTTATAAAACAAATGTCGAGTTAAGGAATACATTTACATTAGTTCCATTGAAAATCAAAAAATAAAATTACTCAATCATCTTTGATCCGGATTGAATCATTATATTATTTGTCATCTATCTCGGTACTTTCTTGGTGGAAAAATTGGAGGAATCAACTTGCAGGGCCATTTTGGCAACTAGTCCAAATTTGGAAATTTGGGTCCAAAAAACTGTCTCAAGTCTTTTGAAGCCATTTTTAGGCATTAAACGACACTTTTTTTTGGTCCAGACCTTACTATGGATAAAGTTTCTATATTATGCACATTGAGACCTTTCCAACAGTGTAAGAATCACCTCAATCGAAGTTTGTATGTGAAAGTTATGCCTCTTGCAAGTTGACCTACCGATCACCATGGTGCGATTGGATCCCATGGTGTGATGGTCACATGGTGGGTTTTCTAAGAACATTCTATAAGGTCCAAAACCTTATCACTATTGAGGGTTGAGGAAGTCAAAACCCTACCCCTAGATGGATATCGGGCTATGCTAAATACTAGGTCACTAGGAAGAGAAGGGGTTACATTCAATGTTATTATATTTTGTTCTGTAGTAGAGTAGAACAATTGGGAGTGGGAAATTAGAGAGCATAACAAAGGGGGTTCATGTTTTGTGGCATCCTAATGGGCCACAGGTCTCATAAAACTCCATAAAGAGTGTCTTTTCCTTTGTACTTGACTTATTTCCATACTAGAGAAAAGAGAGCAGAGTAGCCTCACATTTAGCTAGGCTTTCTCCCATAAGGGTTTCCTAGAACAAATCTTTGCGTTATTTTATGGATGGTGTGTGATTGTATTTTTTTTTATTTTTTATGGAAACTGGAGAAATTTTATTTATAAAAGTTGCAAGAGAACTCGCAAAGAGAGTGCATACATATCAAAAATTCAACCATCCCAAAAACAGATGAGATAGACTAAAAACTAACTATAATTTCAAGAAGTCCATCTACTAACTTATGCAGGGAATGCAAAACAAAAGAGTTCCCATAATATATCTTGTAATACACGCCTGAAATAAAAATACCAAAGTACTGCATCAAAACACTAATGAGTAGGTGTATCTTGGCTACTCGAGGCAACATCTTCAAGGTCTAAGGGTGAGTTCAAGTCTAAAATATTATTGTGGGGACCAAGGGATGAGGAACCCTCAGAATTGGTTGTCAATGTTCGAGTAGGCATAGTGGAGCTAGGCCGGAAATGAAAGGTCCTCCAACCGACACCTTAATGTTGCACACTCATTTTGCAATTGTTGTTGTCCTTGTATGTGCTCCACAATTATCTCCAAAACTATGAGAAATTGGGTTGAAATACCACTTACTTGAATCCAGAGAGCTTGCACTGAGTTGAGGAGGTCAGACTGGTCATCTTCAAGTGGTTCCCTTCTCCTCTGCTAGCTGCCAACACCACCCTTAGCCATAATTTTGAGCGCATCGAAGATTGGAGGATGAATAAGCTTCAGTGTCTCAGCAGGTGAGAACAGGTCTGGGGGCACGTCCACAAATTGATCCAAATGCTTCTGAGATGATCCCGATCTCAAACCTGTTAAAATGCAACCCAAGCGAATGTCAAACCACATCCAGGGAGGATGAATTAAGTCTCAAGTCATATCCGTGAGGTGAGAGATATGACCACACGAAGAAATATACCCCTACCAAGTTGGATTAGGCTATGTGTCTCGCGTGGGTGATGTCAATGGGGGCGAAGGTGATGCCAACCATTAAAGCCAAAGTACCCAGATCATTATGCCAATACAATGTCGAGCCAGAAGAAGTGACCCCAACCTTGTTGTGGGGTGAATAACACATGCACGCATGAGGAGGAGGTGCAAATTGTTAAGGCTAGGATGAGGAGAGGAGGCTACAAGTATAGAACATTCCTCGTATGAGTGGTGGAGCACCCAACGCGTCCAAAAATCCATGCCACACATCCCACCCTTGAACTCTTGATGTTACTTGAGTGCCTTAGTGAATTTCACATTGCATGAGACATGACTTTTGTTCTTGAGCTTGATTATGGGATATGAATCAAGGAGGCTTGCCCATTTATCCTCAATGTCCCTAACATTTTCGCGATGGATAGATTGGCTTGACGATCAACTATTGAATTATTTTTCTGAAGAATGTGGAAAGGAACCAAGCTTTGGAAGGTTTCTATCTCTTGTTGAATTTGATGAAATATTGAACTTAGAAGGTTATCAGATGGCAGAGACTTCAACCTCACGTGATTTATGACAATTTTTTAATCTCTTGGAAGAGTAATAGAGTCTATGCTTTGTTGTCTTGTCAATTACAAACCTTGGAGAACTGCATACGCCTCAACATGGTTTTTTGTGGCATGCCCAATATTCCACAAGTATAAAACTTGATATTTCCTCTTGGGTTAAGGATTACCCCTCTTGCACCTACCGCCCCATGGTGTTTGATTGTATTTTACTGTTCTCTATTTTCCGCTTTTTTGTCAATTTTCACATGCAAGTCTATGTGACTAATTACAGATCTGAAAATTGTTTCCTAATGATCTAACAATAACCCTAGTTGTTATCACTGAACAATTTTACACTAAAATTATTGACTGAAAATATAGCAATGGAAACAACAAGATTAGAGATGAATCATCAACACATATGAGACACAAAATTTCTATTCTGTAACTTTATCAATTTCAAAAATTATGAGGCCAAAACTAGCCCTCCCAACCAATACAAATTCACCAAAATTCAAGGACAACCTTGTCCTTCCAAAACCATAAAATATCAACAAGATACTTGGGACAATTCCCAACTTACAAATTTGTTGCACACCACCTATACGACATGCTGACATCAACTTGTATGGACTTTCTCTTGCTCATAAACCTTGTACATATGTACGTGATTCACCCTTCAACAACCCATGTACATACGTGATTGTGCCTATTGCAACCCACGTACGTACGCAACTGTGCCAACTGCAACTTGCACACATGTACAAAAAACTTGGCTTCCTTCGCGCGTGTGTCCTTACTCACTTCCCGCATCTGATCCATAAACCCTAGGCCAAATTGCCCAGGTGCAAAAATCTCCTTGCTATAATTTCCATACTCCCTAACACAAGTGCTTACTCACTTATGCTAACTCGATGATGCCACAATGATGAAATGTCACAATGACTTTGCTCCTTTATATACAAGTCCAATGAGTGAGTTTAGGATCCCTTTCTAAACTCAACAATTAATTAGAATATTTTGTTCCTCTTTGTGGGTGTGGCACCCCCACACAAGCCCACAAATCGCATAAACTTTCCCATGAGGCCCTAGACTAAGGGTCGATTTTACTGAAACAAAAGGTTGGTTTGGAGCCAACGAAGATTCCCATGTGCCTGACACCTCTACTTCTTGTGGGAATACCTCCCGAAGCTAAAAATATCAACAATTTTATCTATTTCATGCATAAGCAGAAAATCAATAACTAAAGATGCTAGAATCTAAAGGAATTTAACCTTCATAGTGTAGATTTCATTTTTATTTATCAGATCTATTGTGAAGAAATGTTCCAGTGGAATATCTGCGGCAGTTTACAGACCAATATTTTTCTTACGCCCCAAGAGGACATCTAAAGGTATACCTAATGCAAGTCATTTTTTATGAGTGGTTGGTGGTCTACAAAAGTTATAGTTTATTAACAACTCGTCACCAAGAAACACACTTTGTATTGCATGCACAACAACATATATGAATGCCTTCCTTTTCATAAAGAATTGTTTGGCATTGGAGTGTTCCTCAAATGAACAATTTGCACTAAATAATGAAGACCTACAACTATTTATGAACCCTACAATGTTCCCATGAGTTCTTGGACAACCATCGATATATAACAGGTTTTTCATGTTAAAGTTTCTAGAAGCATAATCGTTCATCATGCACATACTATACATGGAAATGCTATGTTTGTATTTAACAATATTAAAGTAACCAGACCAACTATAAAGAGGACCACAAAATGGCATAAGTGCTATTGATTATTTGGGAGGAATGGATACATGTGAAAGAATGAACAACCCAATATTTGCAACATCTATTTTATACGTGGCAATCATATAACTATTACCACAAAAAGAGAATTTGGTTCCAACATTGGGCACAAGCATGGAAGATGGCCAAGTGCCATACAAAACTCGGTTGTAATAGGTTTAATATTTATTTTGCAGATGGATAGCAAGAGAGATGTCATCGCTACCTTCCAACAATTGAACCGACTTTGGTGTGTACTTGGACATTTTTTCATACAACTTTTTAGATCTCCTAGTATAGATGTTTTGGGTAGTGTTGATATCGTACTTTGGCTTACCAGAACTCTCCATTGGCTCAACGGAAGGAGATGGGTTGGTCAATTTAGGACGAAACTTAATTGATCTAGCTTCCAAATTAATAATAAAAAAAAACATATGGAGGTGTTCCTACATGTCTTTTCTATATCACCTATTGGATTATTGACCGCAGTTGGAGGTATAAGGCCATCAACTTTGGGTAGTCGATCATTAATATAATGGGACAATGTGACACATCGAGGGTTCTCCTTCAACCCTTTACATTTTTAATAAGCACATGCTATTGGGGTGTCATAAAAGAGATCCAATCCATGGTGTAATACCGTTGACCCATGCTAATTGCTGGAAGATGGCATGTTACAATTGGTAGGGTAAAGTAGCTGTCCATTTTCATCAAACAACTACCTGGGATACCTTTCTCTTGATAAGAGATTAGGATGTTTGGGACTAGTGGAATATCATGTGCATCCTAACTCGATCATGAATCATGATCCTGCAAAATTCAATGAACAATTATTCAAATGCACGTGCATACATAAATTCAATGAGATAAATGAATTATAAATAAAATCTAGACTTACTACAATTGGCGGGAGAGAACTTGAACTACAACTGGCGAGAGAGAACTTGAATGACTTGCAACGATATGGAATGAGTTGGAATATAAAGAATTGGCCATTTGATATTAAAAACATTTTTTTTCCTGACATTTGAGCCAAAATCATCATCAATACGTGAATAAATTCTTAAAAGAAAGTTTGGGAAGCATAGAACAATCTAACTTCAAACATAATTTCGAATGACTTTTAAAAGTTAACGGTGCACCTATTTATATTATGATGCCCCGATGCATTTGTATATATAAAACACTTCGGTGCACAAAATTATGAGAGGCGTCGAAGAGTGACCTATGTTTTTTCCTCTGCAAAGAAAAACCTCCGCAAAAATTAAATACAAATATTTGCATTTGTATTTTGTGAATTAAATTGTTCATCGATGCGTTTTTACGTAAACACCACACTGATGCACTTATATAAACTATATAACGCACAAGAAAATCAAGTTACGAAAAAAAATAACGCACACATTTATCACCAATGCACTGAAATATACAACAAAAAAATGAGCGGGACTTTCAATTTTTTTAAATGTATATGTTATAAGTGAAAACGCTATTCATTCTTTCATTTTTTTGCCAAAATTTAGAGGGGAGATTTATGCAAGAGTCATTTACCAACAAAGACTTTGGAGTGGGTGGATTTTTTTGAACAACCAAATTCAAAAGCGATCATTGTAGGTCACATACAAATCTGCTGATGAGAAATTTCAAGTATCTGATTTCATTCTATTGATCATCTTAATCTTTCCCCTGTTTTACTTAGGCAATTTTCAATGCATTCTCAAAAAAATAAAAGGGTTTCATAGTTACACTCAGTATTGAAAGCCCTAGCTTCCTTGTTGTTTCTCTTGCTTTCTTTCTTTATAGTTCACAACGAGAAGTTTTTTTAAGCAATAGATTTTTATAAGATTTTTTTACTTAGTTATGAGGCGTTTGGTATTCGTTGCAATGGGACCACTCGTTGCATTGGATATCAAAATGGCCTATCATTGTTGGTTTTCTTTTTAAAAATTGCCTTTGTGGTTAATGGTGTGCAATGTACAGGGATAGTGCAATGGTGCACATGTTCATGTCAACATCACCATTGAGTTTAAAATGAAAATAACACTGCTTTTAATATTGAAGCTGTCATGTTTTAAATTTTTTCACAGGTTCAATGGTGCGCAATAAACAATACTTAGACACCGATGCTTCTATTAATTTATAAATCATTGTGTGAATAAACCAATTTGTAAAAAAAAAAATTCATTTCGTAATGACATTGTTATCATATACTAATGCATTTACACATGTTTAAGTCACAGTTGCGTACTTGTTTATTATACGCACCAATAACTTATCTTGTAAAAAAAAATTGTAATTTTTATATCTCCTGATTTCTAGTTTTTTTTTTTGGATAGAAGTGGTCGATAGAAGTTAAAAAAAACAACTTGTTGTAGCGAGCACGATGATAGCTCATCCCAACAAGAGAACAAGGCAAGTTCTTTATGTTTTATTAAAAAATTAGTAAATTTGGATTATTTGTATGTTTAAATTAATGATGTGTATTGATTAAGGCGATGTCATGTACAACAAAAATTTAAAGCAACTTGATAAGATTGTTAACAATATGAGTACAAAAGAGCATAAAAGATTTATGAAAATGTTGCAAAAAGAGGAATTAGGTGGATCAAAAGGTAATCAACAAGTTTTTCTTTGACTTTTTACTAAAATTGGATTTCTTAAATTTAATCGCTAACACCTTTTAAACACTCTATTTCACTTTTTTTTAATGTTGTCCAAGGGTCAATAGCAAGAGAACATAATGTCGTCCTAAGAAGATAAAAAATTATGAAGGATGTAAATAGTGATCACTTGTTTCTTAGTTCATCTGGAGTGGTGTTAGAAGTTAACGATAGGGGGAAATTGTTTTACACTACTTTGAGATATATA
>ML838849.1:8280-43801 GCA_009831015.1 Picea engelmannii
TTAATATTATAAATACTTTTTCTTCATCATCAAATATTGTTGATTTAGGATTTTCAAATTATCTATATTAAATAAATCTATTTTACTTCAAAATTTATTGTATAAAAAATATCAAATCTTTTGAGTATATATATATATATATAAAGAATTACAATATCAAATCTTTTGAGTATATATATATATATAAAGAATTACAATATCAAATCTTTTGAGTATATATATATATATATATATATATATATATATATATATATATATATATATATATATATATATATATATATATATATAATAATAATAATAATAAAGTTTTAGTTTTAGTTTTTATAAATTCTGATTTTCCTTTGAATTATAAAAAATAGCATTTAAAAATAAAACACTCAATTTCTTTGGAATTGTTTTGGGAAAAAGGAAAACCATATATTGTAATTTATATGTTATTGTGAAATATTTTTTATAATTAATGTGGGATAATATATAATAGGAAAAGATAATTTATAGTTGTTGAAACCATTTTGAGATGTTATAAAAAAAATGAATCTCAGTATTTATATAATGTGTTTCATAAGAAAGAATGAGAAAACCAAGTAAGAAAGGGTATTTATCCCACAATCAAGGAATCATTATATTAACAACAAAAAACTCTCTTTATATTATTATTATTTTGAATTCCCTTCAAATTATGCTTGTGTAGCTCTAACAAACTCAATCCTCTTAAATTGTTGACTTTCAAATACAATGTTATTAATATAAGGAAATTTTTAGGGATTAAATCTCACCTTCAACTAATTTTCCATTTGTTTTTCAAAAAAATATTTATCAATTTTCATTTTCTCTAATGATATGCCCAATTCTATAAAAGAAAATTATTTCATTTTAAAAATAATTAAATTTTCTAATAATTATATAAGATTCTTAAATTTTAAAATGTTTTTATAAAAACATGGTTAAACATTTTACAATTTTCATTTTAAGAATTAGTAAAATTTATGTAAGCTTTTATATTTTAAAATAAGTACAAATGAAATATTTTTTGATTGAAAATAGATAGTGATGAGCATAAATTTTATTTTAAAGATCTACATCACATTTTTGTTTATATCCCAATAAGTAATACTTTTATGTATTTGATAAATACTTCTTTTAACAACCAACAAACAACAACACTTGATTTTGACCTCAAAACCTCCCAAGTTCCAAAAAAAAATCCAAAAACACCTCACCTTTAAGCTTAAGGCTTGTTTTTTCATAATCTAATGTAACAACACTTGATCTTGACCTCAAAATCTCATAAGCTCCAAAAAAATCCAAAAACAAATTAGCAAATCATCTCACCTCACATTTAAGCCTAAGTCTTGTTTTTTCATAATCTAATGTTGTTAAGGTCACGGCCAAGCAAAACACCAAATTATCTAGGTTTTTATATTTTAAGATAAGTAGGAATCCTTAAAATTATTTTTGATTGAAGATAGATAACCTAAGTCTTGTTTTTTCATAATCTAATGTTGTTAAGGTCACGGCCAAGCAAGACACCAAATTATCTAGGTTTTTATATTTTAAGATAAGTAGGAATCCTTAAAATTATTTTTGATTGAAAATAGATAGTGATGAACATAGATCTCATTTTTAAGATCTACATCACATTTTTGTTTATATATCTCAATAAGTAATATTTTTTTGTACCTCATATACTTTGGATAACCCTCCTAAACTTCAAAAAAATTAAAAAAAACAAAAATATACATACTCTAAACCCTCTAAATTTGAACTTATGATCTTTTAAGAGAAAACATATGATCTTAACCATTAAAGCCCACTTATGATAATGCTTAAAAAATTGTAGATATTCCCTCTACAAAGAAATCTACTTTCCATGCTTCAAAAATTGTAGATATTCCCTCTACAAACAAATCTACTTCTCTACTTAGTGGCTTTTATCTGGATTTTATCTAATAAAAACATATGAAATTACAAAGAAGTCTACTTCTCTACTTGAGTGGCTTTATCTCAAGACCTATGAAACTTTGTTCAGCCTTACCATCTTTTTTTTTTAATAAGATGTTTTTTGAGTTTGTTGATATATTGTTTCATAACCAAAACACGTGTTTTTTAATTTGTGTGGAACCCCTTGGCACTCTTAAAACAAACTTGGGGTTTGTAAATTTGTGATTATGAAATTAATTTTTATATTATATGTAATTTATAATTTTATTTATTAAAAATTATAATTTGTTGTTATAGTTTGATGTGTAATTAAACATTTAAAAGTCACTTATCTCTTATCTTTATTAGAAAATAATTTATCTAAATGTTTAATTATAAATTTATCAAGTCAAGATTTGCATATCAATTTGGTCCCTTTCCAATACTTGAAAGTGTATAACTTTCTGGGATCATGAAAGCTAACAAGTTGTCTAGTTGTCTTTTTCTTCTCTTTTTATTGTACTGCTAATGGTAGTATATAGCAATGAGGTAGTATATAGCAATGAGTTAGCATTGACTTTCATATTAGTTTTGTGTTGACTTGAAAATTTTATCTCAGTTTTAATGTTCAACATAACAAGTAAAAAAAAATATTTTTTAATATAACAAAAATATTATTTTTTTAACTCCTCATTGGTCAAAAAATTGTTGAAGCCTTCGCATATACCTTCAATTAATGAGGAAGGATAGTTTTTTAACTCCTCATCCTTATCCATTTGCTCACGTGTTCCCCACGAAAAGAAGTCTTAACTGCCTCGATCCTATCCTTCAACTCTTTCCATTCGCTCTACTCACCTATTACGTGTACACGCATTCATTAATCTCGGGCACCGCTAATGAAAAATTGGGCAGCGACAGTGAATTTACAATTTGATGAAAAATTGTGATTTCATCTTTGCAAACTGTGTGATTTTGGATTAATTTATAAAGTAGTACATCGAAACATGTTGCCCTTGTTCATATTGTCCTTGTTCATATTGATTTAAAACATACTTTTAAAAACATTTTTATACTCGTGAATAAACAATTTATATTGTAATTGATTATGGTCAATTTGTTTTGATTTTTATTAAATATTTATTATTTTTTAATAAAATTTTCATAATATATATATTTGAAAAATAAAAAATTATTTTTTCAAAGTTTTAAATTCATTATTTTTTTATGTTTATTATTAATTTGACAATTTTTAATTTTTATAAGGTTTATAAAGTATTTATCAAATAAATAAAATTATTTTAAAAATATAAAATCTTAAAAACATTATATTCCTCAAGAATATTCTATTACCCCATTTACCAATGATTAGAGTGTACTCTATACTCCTTCATAAATTGGCTTCCCTTTCTATCTTTTTCTCTTTGAACTATTGCCCTTCCATTCTGTCTTTTATATGTGGACTACTTAATGAGTCGGTCCACATATTGTATAGCCATCATAGTGAAGTGACCTAAGCGTTTGTCTACAAGAAATTAAAGACCTTGTCGTAGGGGTAGTATATATATATATATATATATATATATATATATATATATATATATATATATATATATATATATATATATATATATATATATTTTATTTTTATTTTTCCAATTTTTCTTTTTGTAAAATCTTATTTAAAAATTTGATTTAAAAGTCGTGGTAATTAAAACTTAGGGAGGGGTACTTGTTTCTTTGAAAATGAAAAATACATTTTTATCGAAAAGTGTAAATTACAATTTTTTATTTTTAAAATTGTCTTTCTCATAATCTAATTTTATCAAATTCTCAAATAAAAAATGTTTACTGTACAACATAGACTCCCATTCACTCCTAAATTCTAATTAATTCCACAAATCATACATAGTTATCTATTTCACAGAAATAAAAGACAAACTTAATATAACCATTAAAATTTTAATAATTTGCAAAATTCCAAACTAATATTTATAATAAATATGTTGCTTAAGATTTGCCTCCATATCGAACAAAAAAAACCACATAAAATACCAACAATTTATTTCATACTAATAATGATAATATAATTGTGTACTATGCAACCACCACTTCATATATATATATATATATATATCAAATCAATTTTACATAATTATAAAAACAATTTTAATTTTAATTTTTAAAATCTAAAAATTTTGTATTAATAAAGTTTCAATATGAATCTTAATTTTTTTTAAGTTAGAATTTGGATTAGAATCTATTAAATAGTAAAAGTTACAGTTGTCATGCTATCTCAATAGGTTGTGGCAGTATTGCCCTGGTGGGAAACCAATGCTGCCACATGGCCAATAGAGTTCACAGTAACCATGTAAAACTTGAAAAACTGTAAGAAATCGGAAATGTAAAAGACTAGATCTAGAATGCCACGCAGGGAAAAAATCCCTTCTGTTGGACTGTCCATGCCGAAAACACAAAAATGGAAAGAGATAAAACTGTAAATTCCTATATCTGAGAAGCCGCGCAGGGCAGAGAACTTGTGAGATAAACTATCTGGAAGCATAAAAACAAGGGAAACCTTAGCAAGAAGAAGTTATCCTGAGCCGGGGTCAAGCCTCTACTCGTGCCTTCGATCTTGCGCAATGTCCCTGCTTAGCGCTCATGTGTTTGAAATAACCTGCCTAAGATCATGTAGAAGAGTCATCAAGAGTTCCTCACGACGATTATGTTCTTCTTCTCGGTGTTGCATCTCTTTGATGGCGCCATTAACGTCTTTAATTGCTCGCTTAATGGAAACAACAGAGTCCATGAGAGCTTCCTTCCCAATGCAGCAGGTGCAAACAGGAGAGGGCAAAGGGGTTGGAGGTAAATCAGAGGAAGAGGTGGGGGAGTCGGAAGAGGGGAGGGGGGAGGACGAAGAAGAGAAAGGAACCGACCGATCGGGGGGAGCGGAAGGTGGAGGAGGGGGAGGCAATGGGCTGAGCCTTGGCATGAAGCCCAGGGAGTTGCCCTAGCTGTCAAGCCATTCCACTCGACATGCGTAAGGAGATTATAACGGAGGCAATTCTAGAGTAGTGGCCCGTTCGGGAGGGTGGTCCAGGGAGGTGGCACGAGAAGAACCAGGGGGAGGCTCCGAGGTGGAAGCACACACAGGGTCTCAAGACAATCTTGGAGAAGCCTACTTGCTCTCATCCTCTCGAACCTCTTCCTCTTGTAGCGTACCAGACTGCCCCCCATTTTGATTTCCCTTGAATTTGAGGCATCAGGAAGAAAACTGGAAACCAGAGATGGAAAGCGTGGGACAAAGATTGAGCCAGAACCAAAAGCAATAGCAGACCAGAGGGTGAGTGTTAGGTGCAGAGGGCCGAGAGCACCAAGGAAACTCGAGCCAAAGGAAGAAAACTAGACAATCTGCAGGAGGAGGCCAAGAGCTCAAATGAGCCATGGCTTCCCAAAACGCTAGCCTAAAACCGTTGAACCGAGCAAGGTGATGGGACTGGGCCTGCGTCCATCCCAATACCATTATCGCTCCCATGAACTGGAGTGCCATAACATCAACCCGAACCAAAATCAATTGAATGCAGAGGAGTGTTAGCTGAGGTGTTAGATGCATGGATTAATGGCGAAGGTGAGTGCGCCCTGAGCTGGCTCAAGGTGGCAAGAGGAGTGGCCATGTGTTCGCTCATCTGGCCTTCCACCCGTTGTAGCCGATATCACCCCATCTGAAGGATATCAATCTTAATTATAAATATAAAAGTAAAAAATAATATATATATATATATATATATATATATATATATATATATATATTTTTATGAAAATTAATTAGAAATCTTATGATAATTTTGCATCTTTAATTAGGTAATAATATATAGTTTTGATATTTTGCTACTTAAAAAACTAAAGCAACACATGTGTTCTAGTTCCTTTCTACTTTGGAGTGTTATGGATAGGATTAATATGTCAAATCCTTTATTCATTAATTCATTTATTTTAAAAATGTTTTCAAAACTTCAATTTACATTTATGATTACCTATAACTATTTGCTTTTAAATAAAAAGAGATTGCATTACCTTATGCCATCAAAAAGCGACACATGTCTAAGAGTACATTAAGACTTGCCACCTGTTATGCCACATGTATGGAAACCAAAACATGTGGTTGACACTGTGTATAGACTAGAAAGCTACACATGTCTGAAACCATAATAGCTTGCCATTTGTTCTGCCACATGCATGGAAACTAGAACAGGCGGTCGACATTGTTCATTGACCAACTAGTGCACCAGAGTTTCATGGCAACAAAAAACATAACAACTAAGACCAGAAAATTAACAGTAAAAAAGCTAGACATGAGGCGAACCAGGGCTCTCTCCCTGGCGAACCGTGAAGGCGTATGGTTGATAGCATGTTGGGAAATGACTCTTCATAGGCTCGCTTGATAAGGAATCAAACATAAGATCCATGTTCTTGCTGAGGATGCTCTTGTTGTGCAGTTGCTCGTCCAAGTCCCTCTTCATCTCAAAAATGAGGGCCAAATGTTCCTCCGTGAGCCTACATGATCTAGGTGGGTCGTGGTTGTCCAGAGCCGGTTGCATTGGAACTTTTATGTGTAAATCCTTGCTGGGTGGGTCGTGGCTTGCCTCCTCATTCCATAATTCGACCCATTTGATCATTGGGTCTTTCATGTTGGGGTTGGCGGAGTTCTTGCAACAATCCAACATCAGAGGAGGAAGTTCCTCCTCTACCAGACAGCCTGTCATGACCAACTCCTGGAAATTCAAGGGGATTTCGATACTTGCTTGTGTCATCTATTCATCGATAATATCCTGCAATTTATGAGGAATCTCCTCCTCCACTATGCATCCTCCATAAGTGGGCACTAGAATAGGTGAGTGAAGTTCTGCCTGGGCGTCCATGCCCCAATTTTTATAAGAGTGGGGTGAGTGGGTTGGGTTGCTTCCTGGAAAGGGAGAGAGAGTAGTAGGTCCAATGCGTCGGTGTCTGCCTACTTGACTGTAGTAGGCCGGCCTACGCTTGGGCTTGCCTCTCTCACAAGGCATGGTGAAACTAAGCTCATGGGGGGAAACTAAGCTGGAAATGCTTTGGATGGATAGAAGGAAAATTACAGAGGCCTTGAAAATCCAAAGCTTAACAGCCAGGGGGGAATGAGAGACTGAGGATGAAAATCGAAGATAAGGGCAGCATTGGGGAAATACTTGTGTGATGATGAGTGAGGTGATGGCTAAGGAAGCCATGAATGCCAAAGTGTTGCGGACAAGAGGCATCATACCAGTACCAGTAAACCAAACTTGAAGCACCTAGAGTTGTTGAACTGTCCTGACGCTCTAGGCTCTGGCCAGAGTAAATGCTAGGCATTTCGAGTGATCTGAGGAGGATGTTGGCGGCGAGGGAATTTAACTGCCCTTGCTACCAATGCGACATGTGACATGCAGTCGCTAGGTATCAGCCCATCTGGGGGATGATTACCTATAACTATTACATTACAATCTAATTTCACTTGTTTTTTCATATTTTCACAAATTTAATTCAAAAACTATGACAAAAATGTGAATGGGCTTTGCACAAAAACACGTATAATGGATTAAATATGCAAATAATGAAATATGTGAAAGATCAAATCATAAAAAAGTTAAGAGCTCATTTATATGGTGAACAATATTTATGGTTAAAAGTTCATTTATGTAGTTAATATAAGATCTTTCTAAAAAATCTCCACAACTACTTCAATCATGACTTCACAATAAAGATAACATAAACTCTTTCTTGCTTTATCTTACATTTCATTTTCTCAATCACTTCAACATTCTCATTTGCCCGTTGAAGAATTCTCATTTGCATGTTGAGGGGATATGCTAGTTTTTTCCAATAGATACGGATATACTAGTTTGATAAGACATGTTTATGTATGTGAAATATGTTGTCTTTATCAGAAAATTAAAAGCTATCATTGAAAGGTGTATTTGATGTAAAAAATCAATACTAAAAGTGAGCAATGTTTTTGAATAATAAAGTAAGTTAAAAAGTAAATAAATTTATTTTTTTACTAAATTATTTGATAGAGATTTTGTTAAAAATTTCAGGGTTATCTATTTTGATGAGAATTTTATTTTTAAAGATTTTAATATATTAAAAAAAAATTAAAATAGTTCGAATTTTTAAAAACTAATAGATTATGATGAAACTTTAAGTTTCCTTAATTCACTTCTTAAATAACGATATAAAATATTTATATACCTAAAAATAATTCAGACACTACGTAAATAATTAATAATTAAATACAATATTTATATACTTAAAAATCATTTAGACACTACTTAAATAAATAAATAGTATAAGTAAAAAAAATATTTATATAAATAAAAATAGTTACATTTTAAAACATATATTATATATAGTTAATGGGCACTTGGCCTTGTACAATTTTTGCTTAAAAGGAAAAAAAAGTTAAAGAGCCAAAAACTCATGAGGAGATTATGATTTATACATACTATGTTGTATGTTTCTCAATAAAGAGGATGTTGTATGTTTCTCAATAAAGAGAATGTTGCCTTTAAGTTTATGAACCATGCTTTAAGTTTATGAACCATGCTTTAGATTCAATCAATTATCTATTCCATTAAATTTTACCATAAAATGTTTATGATATTGTTGGTTAAGATCTGAACCTTTAGATTATATTAATTATATATTTTATTAAATTTAATTATAAGAAATAACTTTGATCATAAACATTATAAGGAATAAATTTAATCATAAAATGTATCCATTGAATTTTATCGTAAAATGTTTATGATACTGTTGGTTAAGATATGAACCATGCTTTAGATTATATATTCATTAAATTTAATTATAAGGAATAAATTTGATCATAAACATCAAAAGGAATAAATTTAATCATAAAATGTTTGTGATCTAAATTGTTAAGATATATATAACATTATAATATTATATCTTTATGAATTTAAATTTAAATTCTAAAAATATTGTGATTTAATGTTTTTTATTGGTTTTCATTTATCATGGTATAATTATTGTGTTTAAGCTTTTTGGAAGTGAGTGTAAACAATAATTTTCTAATTAAATTTTTTGGATTAAAAAGTTATGAATGAGGGGTATTTATTTCACCATGTTAAGAGATGAAACATAAGTAAGAGATAAGAATTTGGTAAAAAAGGTTTCTCAACACATGTATTCAGGAATCATATCCATATCTGGTGTTCATTGACTGTGTGAATGCAACAGATCCTATTCCAGGCGGGGATTCGGATCTTCGCATAATTACATATATAAAGAACGATTTTTAGTTAAGGAAACAGAATCAGTCAAACTGGTAATTGCACGAGTGAAAAGCACTTACATAATTACATATAAAAATAAGTGGCTCTCGGTTAGGAAACATAACCCGTAGAATTGGTGATTGTGTGAGTGAAAGGTAGTTGCATAATTATGTATATAAAGGTTGGGCCTCGTATATTGAAGGCCTAGTGAGTGCATGCCCGGTAGTGAGCCGCGCAAGAAGAAATCAAGGTGTTTCAAAATAGACGCACCTGTTGCTCAGTGTATGAGTGAGTATAAGATCCTTCCATTTAGCAACACCTTAGGATGGCATAGCATTCAACGACGAGGTTCAAACGAGAAAAGGCTAGGGTTAAAATAGTACCTGGGCACCCAGAGACAAGGAAGGGCATAGCAAGTGATGAAATGCTTCGGGGAGTTAAAAATAAGCATAGATCCGGAGATTCCCAAATAAGTTAACAGTAGTAGCAGGGCTTCCAGGTGAGCTATTTATAGCGAAGGCAAACTCTTTTTTTAGTAGGGTCTTGCCTTACTTATCAATTATAGAAGCAAAAACCACATAAAGTGAACCGGGCGTACTCCTTCGCTTTGCTTGGGATCTAACGATTCCTTCTTCTACATGATATTAATTTATAATACATGTATTTGACCATCTCTAGATTTTACTCACAACTCATTAGTGGATAATGATAACATCTTATTAATATATAAGAATGACAACTCATTAGTGGATAATGACAACATCTTATTAGTAGATAGGAATGACAACTCATAAGATGTTGATCTCGAACTTTGTGATTATCTAGGGACTCATAATGTAAGATTCCCCCCTCAATCACAAGTTTGAATAATTATACTAGTAAGACAACAAAGAGGGAGATCAATCTACTTAATGTTTATGGTTAGTGTATGGAGTGTAAATCTTTCTGGAATCTTTTAGCGAACAACAGTTTGCTTTCTTTGAAAAATCTAGTGGTAGCAGGGGATCTGAATTTAACTGTTTTTACTGAAGAGGTATGGGGCGGATCAACAAACTGGGGTCCTCAAGCGGGTTTCTTCCAAGCTCTCTTTCAAGCCCATAAACTCATAGATGTACAACCGGATAAGATCGTCCCAACTTGGCGAAATGGTCACTTGGGTACCGATTCTATAGCTAAATGATTAGACAAGTTTCTTGTTTCGGAGGATCTTTTATTGAGTGTGGGTCTATACAGATCATGGGTGGAATACCCCTTCGTCTTGGATCATGCCGTTGTTATATTGCAACTGGAGAACACTCCTCTTTTCAAGGCATATCCCTTTAAATTTAATTCTTAATGGCGCTTAGACAATGATTTCAACAGTTTGGTTCATAAACTCTGGAGTGATCAGAAATATTTATTGGAGGGAGGCCAACAACGTCGTTTAATCTGGAAATTGAAGGACTTAAAAACCTGTACTAAA
Organism: Picea engelmannii; assembly: GCA_009831015.1. Lineage (NCBI taxonomy): Eukaryota > Viridiplantae > Streptophyta > Pinopsida > Pinales > Pinaceae > Picea > Picea engelmannii. The sequence goes on from ML838849.1 coordinate 18,964, forward strand.
CGTTGGGCAAAAGAATCAAAGAGTCGGGAAATAAAAATGCTGGAGAACTTGGAAGGTAAATAAAACATCATTTACAGTTGTTATCGGGTGGCTCTAAAATTTTGGAGGTGGAGTCTAACCTCATTAGACTGGAATTTGAGAGGAATAAGTTTCTAAAAGCAAAGGAAGAATTGTGGCGACAACAGAGTCGGGCTATTTGGGTTCAAATTGGTGACCAAAATACTAAGTTCTTTCATCAGTTTGCCAGTCACAAGAGAAATAGTAAACACATTTGGGAGATCTGAGATGTCACTGGGACAGTTCACATTGGTCAGGAGGCGATTATAGCAGAGGCTGAAAATTATTATAAAAATTTCTTTAAATCCCTGGATCTTTCTTAGCCAACTGAACAGGTTGGGGTGGTGAGACTTTTCACAAGATTGAGAAATGAGGAGGAAGCGAGTGATCTCTATAAACCAGTAACAATGGAGGAATTAAAAATGGTTTTATCCTTGTTTAAAAAAGACAAAAGTCCAGGGCCTGATGGTTGGACGGTGGAATTTTTCATTCATTTCTTTGAACTGTTGAGCCTGGATCTGTAAATGATGGTTGAGGAAACTCGGTCTAGTGGTCACATTGCAGGAAGCCTAAACTCCACTTTTTTAGCTCTAATTCCAAAAGTCAATAAACCGGGATATTTTGGGGATTTTAGACCTATTGCTTTGTGTAATCTTGTTTATAAATTCATATCCAAAGTTATTGTTGTCAGGACCAAACCAATATTATCAAAGGCTCTTTCAACAGAGCAACTGGGATTTCTGGAAGGCCATTGGATCCATGATGCAATTGGAACAACACATGAATGCTTACATGGCATCAAAAAGAAAAATTCAAAAGCCCTAATTATGAAGCTAGACCTACATAAAGCTTATGATTGTATTAATCGGGATTACTCAGGATGATTTTAATCCAAGTGGGTTTTGGAACTCATGTGACAAACTGGATTATGAGTTGTGTGGAGTATGCGTCCTTTGTTGTCTTAATTAATGGTAAGGCCACATATTTCTTTAGAAGTGGTAGAGGATTACGATAGGGGTCCCCTCTGTCCCCTCTATTGTTTATTCTCGTGATGGTGAGTTTGAGCCTTTTATTAAAAGAAAGTCAACGGGAAGGAAAATTATCAGTCATTAAAGTCTCCAAACTTACAAAAATCCTTCACCTATATTTTGTTGATGATGTTTTATTATTGAAAAATGCCTTTGTGCAGGAGTGGAAGGAGATCGAGAGTCTTATAAATAAGTTTTGTAATGCCTTAGGTTTAAAGGTAAATGCAACAAAGTCGTCAGTTCATTATACTGGACTAACGGAGACAAAACTTTCTCCTTTTAAGCTCATCCTTCCGTATAATTTCATGGATCTCTCCTTGGGCTTCAAATACCTCAGATATTTTTAAAGGCATGATTACAGAAAGCGTAAGACTGAAATTGACTTTTGGCAAAGGTGGAAAAGAGGATTGGTCACTGGAGCTATAGATGGTTGTCCCTGGGTGGTAGGTATATTTTATGTAAGTCTGTTCTAGAAAGCCAACCAGTTTATTGGCTATCATTAGCTTCTATTTTGTTCTCCATTCTAAACAAATTAAGGAGAATACTTTTTAATTTTCTATGGAACGAGATTGGTGAATCTCATCATTATCATCTCTGTCGTTGGGACACTCTAGCTCTACCAAAACACAATGGTGGTTGGGGTTTCCAAAATATCTTTTCTTTCAGTAAAGCTTTGGCTGCGACGACTCTTTGGCGGGTACTCATGAAGGATGGCATTTGGCATAAAATCATAAAGGATAAGTATCTCCCATTCACTACAATCAATAATTGGCTCAGATCGGCCACTTTCCATCAGCCTTTGGCATTAACAGTTTGGAATAGTCTTTTAAAGTCTATACACTTGATTACAAATTGGTTGAGATGGAATCCTGGTTCAGGGCATCATGTAGTTCTTGGTAGAGATAGAATTCTGGGGATGGGAGACTTATCCTTTCTATCTCAATCACTTATTGATACTCTTAGATAGAGACAAATTATAGTATTAGCCTATGCTTGGAGACAACTTGAACAAGACTCTTTTTTGACCTCTTGGGTCAACAATTTGGATCTGGACATTACTGGTGATTTGGTAGTGGAGTGGGAGCGATTCTGTCGGGCACTTCAAGCCTCAGGAGTATCCATACATGATAAGGAAGATAACTCGTTGTGGATTGGGGGTGACTCTTCAGGATCCCTCACGGTAAAAAATGTTTATATGGCTTTTTTATCTACACAAAACTTGTTGATCCTTACAGGCTGGAGAATTTTCTTATGGAAGTGGGACATCCAACAAAAGATCAAACTATTTCTGTGGTTGGTAGTGGAGAATAAAATTATGACTCGGAATAATTTATAACATAGAGGATGGTCTAGCCCTGATCTTTGTCAGTTATGCAAAGGGGATTCTGAAGATACTTCACACCTATTCATCCACTATCCTTTTACTAAACTTATCTGGAAGAAAATTAAAACTATCAAAAGATACAAACAAGAATGGAAAGGGAATAATTTAGTTGAATGTCTCACAAACTGGACAACGGATAAGACTATACCATCTTATTTAGCTTCTCTTATTTGTTGGTTCATTTGGTTAGAAAGGGATTTTTCCATCTTTGAAGGGAAAGAGCCATCTACTCATGTGGTTGTCATCAAGACTCTTAGTTCTCTAAAAAAGCTTGTGGTATTAAATCATCCTCCTTCTTTTAGTTCTTGTTTGATAGCTCATACACTTGATTCCACAGTGGCTTGTTTTGATGGAGCAACACTTGCAAATGGGATGCAGTGCAGTGGGGTGGGTGGTATTTTAAAAACTTCAGTCTCAACAGTCTATAGATGGTACTTTAATTGTGGGGAAGGTACAAATATGAAGGCAAAGCTAATGGGAGTTTGGACAACTCTTTTTTAGCATTCCATCTTTCTATTCACAAGCTTCAGGTTATGGGAGACTCAAAAGTCATTATAGACTAGTTAAACAAAAAGAGTGAATTGAGAGCATGTGCTATTGAAGGGTGGAAGCAAAGAATCGGGGCTTTAAGAAGCAAGTTCCAGGCAATCAGCTTCTAACACATCTATCATGAATTCAATAAGGAGGGGGACTTGCTCTCAAAGAAAGATTTACAAGAACCTGAAGGCGTTATCACTTTCTTGAAATGGTCAAATGGATTGGAGGGCCAAAGAGGCCATTTCAAGATATATTAACTTTAGTTTTCAATTCCTCTTTTTTTGGAAAAGACTTTTCAGTTTGGAACAATGAAAATTTTTGTATTTTCCATTTGCTTCTAGACTGTGGGGGCCAAATGGTATTTTTGTACCAAGTTTTTTGCTTCCCTTTGATGAGTTTTGATCCTATATGGATTTCATCCTGGACGTATTTTGTTTTTGAATCTTGCTATTACTGTTAGTGGACAATATTATTCCTAGAGCTTGATGACATATATGGTCTAGTGGATGTAAAAAATTATATTATACTAATATAATTGAGCTAATTTTATATTGGAAAAAAAGGCAGTATGAACTAGTGCATAAACTGATATCATCTTCAATTTTCAATTTGAAACTTTTGAATTGAGCTTTAATGAAGATATGCGTGAAAACTTGTCAATATGGATGCTAAATAGTTCATTTGAAATTAACTTTGAAAGACATCCAATTTTCTTTTTAACCACAGAAGTCGATCACTGATAGGTTTGATCTGGGCTAGGCCCGAGATCAAGCCTATTGACTACCACTATAACCCAAGAGTATATCCAACAACCCGCAAGCTAGATATACCAATAACTTATAACTTAGCAAGAACCAAGATGTCCATAATGGAGACACCTATTCTTCTAGCCTTATCACAATGGACCATAGTCTCATTGAGAATTAAAACCCAAGTAGGAAGAGTGCAAACACAACCTCCCAACCAACTCATCAAACCCTCTTTGAAAGACATCCAAAACTTCTACCTAACCTTAAATTTTATGGTAAAATATATAATTAAAACAAACACAAGTACGAACATATCCTCATAAATATTAAAACCTTAATAAAATATTAACAACACTTTCTTTTCACCCATTCATCAAACTACCATTCACTAATTAGTGACTTACAAAATATACACAAAAATATATTTTTTCTTGGAAATAAATAATTTATAAAAACAAAAAATCCATAAACTTGGTGACCAAGTCAAATACATAAACTTGCTCACCAAGGCACATTACTCCGCGTGCTAAATCAACACTTACAAAGTGGTTGAATGTTCTACAATAAAAATGAGAAAGAAATAGTTTGAAGCTTTCAACGACCCTAAGGAATAATAAGTCTCCATCATTTCCATGCTTTAGGGCACCGCATGTTCCCATAAAGTTTTGGTTACGGGTCTCATTAATAATAATAATAACTTAAAACATTTGATGTGATTGTATTTGCATTGGGAAATTTTGTTTTAAATTAATATAATATAAAATAAAAGATAAATGGTAACATAAATATTTTATAATAAAAGTGTAAGGATGATTATTATTATTTTTAAATAGTAATATTTTTTATATTTTAATGAGAGTTGTAAAATTAATTTTCTTAAATCTTTTATTTTATTCCCAAAATTTATTCATATTTATTGAGATTAAGTTCAGAAACTTGGAATTAATAAATTATTTTGTTAAACACATTTTTTATTATATTAAAAATAATGTTTATATTACATCAATATTGTATTTTTTTTTTCTTCAGAAAAAAGTGTAATTATATTCATTCGAAGAGAATCAAATTACATTTTGTGAGTGTTTTATGCACAATTCAAATATGGGAAAAAAGAGATCATAAAATAAAAGCCTGAAAGGCCGATGCTCTGGCTGATAAGCCGTAGAAAAGTATTAAAAAAAGAGCCGAGAAACACCCTTGAAGGTAATAATAAATGACCACAAAACACCCTCAAAGATCCACCACATAGAAGCACACCAGAAGAGCAGTCCCAAACAATAGACCTTGGAGAAGATCAGGCCCAGGTCAAAGTGATACGAAACTCCCACATCCACAGGGCATACATCAAACCCTGAACAAACTAGCACTGGTGACTAGATGGACTAGGTTAGAGCGGTATGAAGCTCCCCTATCATCTGGGCATACATCAAACCCTGAACAAATGAACACAACTAGAGAGAAGAACTGCAACTTGGTGTGAGAAAACCCCCAACCTACCGAGAGCGGGCATCAATATGAACCCCAAAGTAAACCCAAATGTAAGATGGACCATATCATATCGACATACATATCTCTCTAAAAAAGAGAGGTTCCAAAACTCCAAACCCTAGCCACAAAAGATCTAAAACTCAACACCAAAAAAAATGCAACCAAACCCACAAAGCAGAGGGTAAGCATCTGACCATGAACGAACTTGAAAATTTAGAGGGAGAGCACAGAGGCAACAAGAAAACTCGCCAAAGGTGAGGGCCAACCATAGAGAGAACCGACAGCGAAAAGTGGTCGTAGATCAGAAGATCCACATGTAAAAAGACAACCAACAACCTCGGATCAACACAAAACCAGGCGATCTGCGAAAAACGTCCACCAACAAAGGTCCCACCTCATCTAGAACTGGGGGCCCAATTTGCACCAAAGGAAGCCATAGATCGACTGACGAGGAAGTATGAAAACTCCCTGCTGAAAAGAATTCGCCCACAAATAACTTGATCCTGACATAAGAGATTCGATCTGAGTGTACCAATGGCGAACACCGCAACCACCAGGAAAGCTGCACCAATGAACCACATTCCCACACCCTTCATTGGTTTGGCGAACCACCACCGGAGGAACACACAGGAGAAGAGAAACACGCATCGTCTATGCTTGAAGCCATCGTGAACTCAAAGATGCGTGAGTCTGCGACTAGATTTTCCCCTAGCCGCAGACCACCATAACATATGCCTCCCTGTAAAACACAATTTTAATATCTGTATTACACACTCTCTCTCTCTCTCTCTCTCTCTCTCTCTCTCTATATATATATATATATATCACTGACACTAATTTTAGTTGGTTAACTATAATGTGTTTGATTGAAAATGTTATATAGAGTAGAGTGAACTTCCCACCATTTGATATGAGTATAAGCTTATTTTAAATATTTTTTAATAAAATATTGTTATTGAACATTGATAAGTTTTGTTGTATTTTTATTTTATTTTTTAATAGTAACTGATAAATTTATATTAAATAAAAAAATTACAACAAAGTTATAAAGATATTATAAAAAATGGATTCATAGATGTTTAACTATAGCAAATTTCTATACTATTTATGTGTTAGTAGCTTAGCTTAATGATGTCTGAAGACAAAATATCTCAATACTTCGGAGATATATATATTTTACAAAACAAATAAGATAATCTAATAATCTTATAAAATATGAAAACTATAGAAGGCGTGTCTATTCACAACTTCTTACAATGTTGCATTTCCTGTTTTTAGAGTTGGTTGCTCAATTTCCATTACATTATCAAGCTAGTGCACTGTTACTTCTTCATTCAACTTGCCACAATTAGAATTCATTGATTGGACTTGGTTTGATGCCCTTGAATGATCTTCCTTGCTCCTGTTAATCACCATAGTTCGTAGCATATTACACTTTGCTTCCAAGAATGTTATTTGATGCTTTTGTTGTACAAGTGTGCTCATAATTGTTGCAACCTGAATTATTGCATTATGTTCATTCCCATGAATCTTTGTATTTGTTGTGAAGATTGATGCCCTCTTTGCTTGGATGGCTTCTTCATGGTTTCTCAAAGTCCTCCTAATCTCCCGCAGCTCCTGATAATCCAAGTGACAAAGAGAACACCAATTCACCTAATTAAACACCACATAACTGTCCATGCCCATACCTAACAAAGAGCGAGATACCAAAGAGAGGAGATAGAAGTAAAAATTGCCACACCAAAGAGAGGAGATAGAAGTAAAAATTGCCACACCAAAGAGAATGAGAGGCATCCACTAGAGTTTCAAAGCACAAACCTTCACCCTGAGAAGTAAGAAAACTGGTCGAGAGACATAAAGAATAAACCATCAACCAAAACCACACAACAAAAAATGAGACTGCGCCTTCCCAAAACCATGAACAAACCTCAAATGCACCAATATGACAAATTATAGTAGAAAAGCACAAAAATTGAAGTGAAAATGCACCAACAAAACTTCCCAAAGAAAAAGCAAACTCAACAACTAAGAGCTCTCCATAACCGGATTGTAGAGGAGGAGGCTCAACAGAATTTTGACGCTGTAAACTGAACACCAACACATACCTTGCCAGGGCTTCGACAAATCAACACTACTTCCCCAAAATGCCATCTGGTTAATTCCACTAAAATAACACTACTCCCGAATACATAAACATGGGACTGTATAAATGAGGACATGCAATAATGACCCCCTCGTCTCATCTCATAACTACTCCTAGAATACGATATGATGACCACACATTGAGCCATGTGATGCCTTAACTCTTCGATACATGCCTTAAACCTCATGTTGATATTATGGAATGGGTAGATCGATTTAGTTTCCATTGATGCTAATAACCCCCTCTTTTAAGAGGGTGACTTTATTATCAAAATGATTCGCAACCTAATTGCTCACCCAAAGTACATATAAGACTTTGATACTGGAAAAGTTAAGCACTTATTTTTTAACCCAGAGTACATATAAGACCTTGATACTAGAAAAGTTAAACACATATTTTTTAGTTTGATCGAATATTGGACCTAGAGTATGATCAACAACACTATTCTTTAAAACCGCCACTATGATAATCAAAGAATGAGCATTAGTTTTAATTACTAACTTTAACTCTTATATTAATGCGTGAACTTCAGCTATACATCAATGCTCTTATTCCTCTCAAACTTAATACATGCCACCCCTCTCTTTATTAAATTTATTAGAGGAAAAAGATAAACACATAATTTGGATATTACAGTGCATCAATGCAAGGTGGTTATACTCCAATAATACTCTACATAGGTATAATTGAATTTCAAAAGATAAATATATATTCATTTAAATATTTTTTAAAAATAAATATATACTTAGATTTGTCAGTATCACAAATAATAAAGATTAAAGATTTAATAAATTTAAAGTAAAAATGAAATTATGCCACTTGTAAAAGCTAGCTCACAACCCAAACGACAAGAGGACTAAAAATGGCCACCAAGGAGATTATTTGATGAACCAAGCAATGACGGAACGGGAAAGTGAAAGATAGATAACGTTGAGTTTTAAATACAACGCGGCCGAGGCGGCCGGCCGGTCAACGGGGTTTCTAGTGCGGTCGTCTATATTCTCTACTATGATTTCCACTCTGTAAAATCGAAGCCAATGTTCTATGCTTAGACCCTCATCGGTCGCCCGCGGCATTAGATTCAATCCATTCTAGTAGGCCCTTAAACGAAGTTGCGGGTTCGAACCCGATCGAATGATGCGAATTGGGTACCGTTTGGTGTAGAATTCCGATTGATTTCGTGCGATGGAGGGTTCACAGAACGGCAGCAGCAATGGGCCGCCCCCTTTCTTAACCAAGACGTATGATATGGTGGACGACCCGGCCACGAATGCTATGGTGTCATGGAGCCCCGGCAGCAACAGTTTTATTGTGTGGAATCCCACTGAATTCTCACGTGTTCTCCTCCCCACTTACTTCAAGCACAGCAACTTCTCCAGCTTCGTCAGGCAGCTGAATACATATGTAAGTATGACTATGTATGAATGTTTAAATTCCTCTGGAACAATTAATTGAATGTTTGGGTATTGGTATTTCTAGAGGGTTTTTGTTTTTGTCGAGTGTATGCAAAGAGCGGCTAGATGTCAGGTCTGAGGGTAGCTATTCCGGCAAAATTGCCTGGGACTTGCACGTGGTGTCATCCTTTTGAAAATTGTCCGGACTTTGCGCCTGGCTGCATCCCTTTGAAAATTGCCCACAACTTTCATCTGGCCCTCATCCCTTTGAAAATAGCCTGTAACTTGTACTCAGCTTAATCCCTTGGAAAATCGAGTCTCACTCACACTTGTTCTTGCCCCTTTGAAAATTGCCCAGGATTTATCACTTTGAATGTTCCCTGGGGATTGCATCTTTCGTCATTACTTTGAAAATTGCCTGGGACTTGCATCTGGTCTCATCCCTGTGAAAATTGCCCGAAAGTTGCACCCAGCCGTAACTCCTTGAAATTACCCAAGATGCACCTGGTGTCATCCCTTTAAGAAATTGCTCCGGTCTCATCCCTTTAAAAATTGCCCCGGAGTTGCAGCCGATTTCATACTGTTAAAAATTGCCCAGGACATGCACCCGACCTGATCCCTTCGAAGATTGCCCAGAAATTGTGCTCAGTCTCATCCCTTCGAAGATTGCTCAGAAATTGTGCCCAGCTTCGTCCCTTCGAAGATTGCTCAGAACTTGTGCCCAGAGCCTCATTCCTTCGAAGATTGCCCAGCTTCATCCCTTCAAAAATAACCTAGGATTTGCACCTGACTTCTTCCCTTTGGAAATTGCCCGGGACTTGCACCTAGTGTCATCTCCTTTCGAAAGATTCCTCGGATTTGCATCCAACCTCATCCCTTCAAAAAAAGCCCGGGACTTGCACCTGGCTTCCTTCTTTTAAAATCAGCCTAAGACTTGCACCCAACCGTATATCTCTGAAAATTGCTTAAGGCTTGCACTTGGCTTCATCCCTTTGAAAATTGCCCCAGACATGCACCCAGCCTCATCCCTTTGAAACTATGTTTTTATCAGAAGCTTGACTAGCAGATCTGTTTCTTGTTCTGTTTCCGTGAACATTCATATTTTCGTTCTCGTCTTGACACTACATTAATACATTGCTAATCGATTTTATATGCATAGTATTTGATGGGAGAGGATCTTGATACTACATTAGTACAGTATTAATTTTACATGCAAAATAGATAATTTAATGACTCCTATCGCGAAGCACCAGAATATCATGAAGCTGCACAACATAGATGGATTGATTTTTTTTCCTTTGTTTAAATTAATTTGAAAATCTGAGAATTAATTTGAAAATCTGAGTATTATATTATGAAGTTGCAAAAATTACATCAAGTACTATACAAAGCTTTACTTCGTCTTCCAACCCATGTCAGAAGAGCTAACATATCAGAGTGGACACCACAGCCCAAATCTCTAGTGTACCTTTTAAAAGGGGTGTTGTTAATTGAGGTTTCTGTAGCTAGTGGCAGCCAATTAGATTACGAAGCATAACAGGCTTGAGATTACAGATAGGGAGCTTCATGTTAGTGTTGTATTAAATGTGTGACTCTTTTCCAATTGTTTTGGATGTTTAAATTTGAATAGGGTTTTCACAAAATTGATCCGGAACGGTGGGAATTTGCAAATGAGGGTTTTCTGAAAGGTCATAGGCATTTGCTGAAAAACATTCACAGACGCAAGCCTGTTCATAGCCACAGTCAGCAGCAGCAGAAAGGAGAGAGTTTGTCTGGAGGAGCATGTGTGGAGATCAAACAGCTTGAAGATGAGACTGAGAAGCTTAGACAGGAAAAACAAGGGTTGGTGATGGAATTAGTCAGACTTAAACAGCACCAGCAGGGTACTGAGTTTGACTTGCAGTCGTTGGAAGAGCGACTGCAGCTGATGGAACAACGACAACAGCGTATGATGGCATTCTTGGCTAAAGCTGTGCAGAATCCCAACTTTGTGGCACAGCTCGTTCAACATCATGATAAGATTGCTCATATTGCTACGACAAACAAGAAAAGACGACTGCCAAAACATGACGAGGTCTTGGAGATTGGGGAAAATGGATGTACCAGTAGCCAAATTGTAAGATATGATCCTGGTAAGGGTGATGCTTTCAACAGAGATTCTCCAGATAAGCTTGAAACATCCATGGATGCATTTAAAAACTTTTTTGATGATGTTCCAGTTGATGCTCGTGACAAAGCAAAGGATTGTGAAAGTCCCCAAAGTCACTCCTCAGAGCCAACTCTTACAGAGATGCATGGAAAGTCTTGTTTCCCTGATATGCCTGTCCCTTTGGGGGTTTCGGATATTTATACATCTTCAGCTTTATCAGATTTGAGCTCCTCTTCTAGGTTGCCAGAAATGTCCATATCTTTGAGATCACAAGATGTGCAAGCATCAACAGGGTTAGTAGGATCCCTTCGTTCTGACGTTCTATGTAACTTGAGTTTGAGTCCTCACTCTTCTTCACTTGAATTAAGTAAAATAGACGATGCAGGAAAATCTGTTCAGTCAGGCAGTTCTGAGAATAGAAGTTTTATAGGATCTAAGATAGGTAGCAATGATGCAATAGACATGGAGGTAGGATTTCCATACGGTGCAGCAAAGACTACTTTGCAGGAGGGTTCAATTAATAGTAAGGGCAGAGGGACTGGCCTTGGAGGTACAGGTAAAGGCATGGGTACTGAGACAACCAAGAAGCGGATCAATGATGTGTTTTGGGAACAGTTTCTTACTGAGAGCCCACAGCCAATAGACACAGAGGGGACTGATTCAGAGAGTCAGGAGAGTAGTAAGGATCAAGACGATGTTGTGCCTGAATATAGCAATTTCTGTAATAGAAGGGAGAATCTTGATCAACTTACACTACAGATGGGGCAACTGGCATCATCAGTAAACCTTTGACATCAGACTAAGCATGAGTATTTAAGTCACTGCAGCATTAACAACAGGCGAATATAGGAGTGCCAGTAAAGTTAATTGTTTCTCAAGAACACAAGCAGGTTCTAGGTGTATCTTATGTTGCTCTTTTTGATGCTTCTTTCAAGATTCTGCTAGTTATATCGGTTAAATGCTTGTGAGAGATATGATAAACAGAGTTCTATCAATTTTTTATGCATCACTCTGTCCAAAATGCATTGCTGCTTATTTCAGCGGGTGGGTTGGAATGTAAGTAGGACTTCAGGTTTGTTAATGCGATTGGCCTTTTCTTAAAACCATCCACTAGGGATGTGTCTTATATTGTTCCACTTTGAAAAGGGGCAATCCTATCTATATTAGAACTTTCTTTACTTGTTATGCATAGTGATTAAAGGATATATCTTGTAATATTTTCTCTGTAGTGTTGGAGGCTGTCTAGTTGATGTTTCATGCCATCCATTAAATGAGTTACTAATGCCTTCTAATTGGGAAATGGCGATGAGTTGTCATGCCTATAGCCTAGTGATCAAATTCGAGCAGAATTTTGTGAAAGCCACAGTAATAGGTTTCATCTAGCATTTAGAATTTCAAACAACTATCTTTGGATGAGGAGTTATTTGACACTGTACTTATATGTTTTTTGATCTGAGAGTTTCAGATGTGGCTTCTCATGCTAGAGAATACTATTTTACTTTGAAATTAATAGAAAGAATGCGATTTTTATCTTGTGGGCATTTTTGACATGAAGAATGGAGTTTGGGTCAGAATATCAGGGACACAATATTTTTGCTGTGTCTTTCCATTGATACTGAGGAGTTACTTGAGAAGACCTGTTCATTGTCTGCAGCTGTTGCATACCATGAGAAAAGTTTTTGTCTATGACATTGTTTTTAAATCTGTTGTGCCGTTGTGGAAATTAATTTAGGCACTGGGATAAAATAAGTTACTGTGGTAATTAACTAGATAACTAGTGTTTTAATAGTTAGTTTATGGCTATTTAGTAAAGAGTGGTTTGCTAATCCAGGGTATCTGGACCTCAAGCTGGTGTACAGATGGTTTCAGTAGATTTGAGAACAGTTCTAACTACCTTTAAGCCTGTAATCTTACATTATCTTAATATTAGTCTACTTTGCATTGGATGCTTCGTTGTGGAATCTGGACAATAATTTTGGGCTCCTGGGTTTGATCCTTGATTCTAATATACAGTTTTCTTAACACAATCATTTAGCGTTGCTGTATATTCTGATCCAAGAGTCTCATACAGATCATTGTCTCCATGAAAACGAATCATGGCTACGTATTCAAGAAATTTGATGAATTTAAGCACACGGTGTAGGTGCTTCGAAGAAGTCGGCAAGGTACATGGCAGGCACCATTTGCTTTGTCTTGGAGAATAAGAGAGAAAGGCGTATATTACCTTTGTCAGCCTATTTTCACTTCTAATAGGTGAAGTCAACAATAGCCAGAATAGTTGATGGCCACAGTTTTTCAAATATCGTTTAGGGGAATATATTGCTGAGAGTCCGGAAATAAAATTATCAAAAATATTGGGGAAAATATCAACAAACTTTTTAAAACGCAAAAATCTTCATTTTGAAAACTACAACAACATCAAATAATCACGTTGTGTCATAAATATGAAAATAGAACTGATATAGCAAAAAAGAATATTATAAAAAAAATTATTGATATCCACCAATAGCATAATCCATCAGCCATGGAATCAGTGGGGATTGCAACAAAAAATGAAGAATGATCACACAGGCAATCGAAGTTGCAAGAATACTTTGCTTTTTAAGATACTCTTTAAGAGATTGCTATGAATAGTAAGAAAAAGATCTCGATGGAGCAAGAGGGTACTGGAGAGGCGCTTGGCTCCCTCTCACCCTTGTAGATCCTGCCCAAAACCCTGGTTGGGGTTTCACCTACATGAAGAAAATGTATCCAGGTGTAATAACCCTAGGGTTTCTAGGGGTTTAAGCCAGCTGGTAAACCAGTGAATTGTGCCATTTCCCACACAGGTGTTTTACCATAAACACAGAGCAATAGCATACACTAGTTTATAAATAATGCCAGTACTGGTTCCCAATTATTGCACAGTAACATCATCAGGAAAGATACCATATAATGCACTAATTTCAGCAGTAAACAGTGACTATAAACCATCAGTACAGTATCCAATATTAGCAGCAGAAAAACCGTATCCAATTCAGTTAATAAGTACCGGTAGTAGATAGTATCAAACAGTATTCACAACCGCAGGGAACCCTCAAGGGCCTGCTGTCCCAAAATTAACCGAATGCTGAGTTTAAATGCTGATGTCCCCAAGAAGTATCTACACTATACTAAATAACCAATTAAGCAGTTTAACTAGTGCTACTATAGCAGCTACTCCTCACCACAGCAAACTTTAGACTAACAATAAACCTGAAACAGTGTGCTGGCTAAGATGGTGAGGAGTATTCACCACCTTAGACTATCAAACAGTATTCACAACCGCAGGGAACCCTCAAGGGGCTGCTGTCCCAAAATTAACCGAATGCTGAGTTTAAATGCTGATGTCCCCAAGAAGTATCTACACTATACTAAATAACCAATTAAGCAGTTTAACTAGTGTCCTGTGTACGGTACTGAACCCAACACTCTGCTGCTGATGGCTGTATATGTATCCCAAAGTGTGTCCATGTCGGTGATGTACCCGCCCACCCAATCCATGGATGTGCATACTTCCTCACAGGATCGTCCCCAAGGAAGGTGCTCAATTATCTCTTGAGCCTCTAGTGTGCTCTCCGAAGGAAAGGGCTCATGATCCCCGCAGTACCAACTAGGAGTGCAATCCAAATTCTCGAAGTCACTACTCCCCCTGAGTACTGGCAACTCGGAATGCTCCTCGTTCGACTCCGTCACAAGAGGCTCCTCCCTCATATCATGCGTGACACTCACGACTGTCTGTATCATGGTTGCCAAATCTGATGGAGTCTCTATTGTAAGTGGTGAAGTGCATACCAAGCTCAACTGATAACGTAGCTCCTCAACCTCTCCTTCCTTGTCCTCAATAAACTTGAGAGCAAGGTCCCTATCCATAAAGAACTGTAAGTAGTCTGACTTCAGTTGCTCTAGTGCTTCTTTGCCGATGCGTAAGTGAGCACTAGTGACTCCCCCTGCCACTCCACTGTATCTCTCCTCTATCCGAGCTCTCCACATCATATCCTCAATGAATGTACGAGCTCCATCAGTCTTGGTCAAGATCTGTGTGATTCAATCCTCAGTCACCAACAAGTGATCCTCCAAGTCATGCAGTGCTAACGGTCTCTGTCCAATTGCATCCAAATTGTTTGGACTGTCATTTGTAAGAGTGCTCTCCTCATCATCATCACCCGATGCACTAGGTGATACCATGCTATGATGGGACTCATGCGTGACATCGTCCTCCACACATGGCTCCTGTGAAGAAGGATCCATGTCCCCGGGCGATCTCTCAAACATCCATCCTTCGTCATGTGTGGGTATCCTTGATTCCTCGTGCCCTCATCATCATCCTCATAAGTGTCAAGAGTGGGATGGGTCGCTGAATGCTCATCATAGATGGGTGCTAGGACACCCTCGTCATCATAAGCATCCTCAATGTATGTGCCGTCAATTTGTCTGTCATAGGTGCTGGTGTCATGGACCTCATAGGATAGTGCTAATGGTGCACAAGGTGTTGATGTGTCGTCATCCTCATAGTCATCACAGGTAGGACAAGACGTTGCCCCCTCATCATCAGTACCAGTGACAAACTCCATCAACATGCTAGTGTCAACAGTCTCATCATGGACCACTGCTTGGTCCTCCTCTCCGCTCACCTTTTCGTCATGGCTGGATGCATGGGAATGTGCTCGTGCTAACTCCTCCCATACTTCTTGCTTTTTTTCCTTCAATCTTTGTCTTGTGCCATTGAAGGCATCCTCATCTAAATCTTCGGGCCAGCTTCCATACTTGATGGTGCAATAGTCTCACAAGGACATAGCTGCACAAAACTCTTTACCCAGTGCTAGATACTCAAAATAATAGGGCCTGTACTTGCCTACCGCTAGTTTCCATTTGATTTCAGCCATGAGCTCCTTCTTAGTCTTCATCTTTCCAACCTCAGTATGCTGTCCTTGACCTCAGTTGACTGCTGCAGTTTTCTCTTCTGTTGAAAACCCCTCAGGCTGGTAAGATCACCAGCTTTGATACCACTGTAATAACCCTCGGGTTTCTAGGGGTTTAAGCCAGCTGGTAAACCAATGAATTGTGCCATTTCCCACACAGGTGTTTACCATAAACAGAGAGCAATAGCATACACTAGTTTTTAAATAATGCCAGTACTGGTTCCCAATTATAGCACAGTAACATCAGCAGGAAAGATACCATATAATGCACTAATTTCAGCAGTAAACAGTGACATAAACCAGCAGTACAGTATCCAATATTAGCAGCAGAAAAATTGTATCCAATTCAGTTAATAAGTACCAGCAGTAGATAGTATCAAACAGTATTCACAACCGCAGGGAACCCTCAAGGGGCTACTGTCCCAAAATTAACCGAATGCTGAGTTTAAATGCTGACGTCCCCAAGACGTATCTACACTATACTAAATAACCAATTAAGCAGTTTAACTAGTGCTGCTATAGCAGCTACTCCTCACCACAGCAAACCCTAGACTAACAATAAACCTGAAACAGTGTGCTGGCTTGGTGTATGCTGTTCTTGTACGTCCCAGCCGTCAACTAGGGCTTGATCCTCTCTTGTGAACCTTGACGCTGCACCTGCCAGTTCCTTTGGCCTGTAGAGTAGGGTCTGAACCTTCCATGCAGGCACCTTGTCAGCTGAGATGGGGACTCGGCCCCTCTTCTTGGCCCTCTCCACTACTGCGGCAGCTCCAAATCAGTGGTAAGACCAGCGAACCCCTTCAAGCAGCTTCTTGGGCTCATCAGCAGAGTTCGGCCTCCTTGAGATAGTCTTTCCAGCGATCCTCTTCAGCAGAGAAGCCTCCACTGATGTATGCTTGATACTAAGGCAGAAAGGTGTTGAGCTAGGGTGAGGTCTTAGCCCACTGAAACCCAACCAGACTCAAGGGTTGAACAACCCTTTTGATGTCTGAGGCAGCTGCCTTCCAAACCAAGACAGAGATCTCCTCAATCCAAAATCGTGTCCTTTCAAATGATCCTCCATCTCCTTATATAGATCTTGTCTTTGGCTTGCTTCCTTGTTTTAGGTGGCTTACCCCTCAAGCTAAGGGCTTTTTCCTTTTCTTCACCCAATGGTAGCCTATCCCTAGTTAGGGTCTTTTACCCCCTTGCTTTTGCCAATGTCACCCCAAAGTCAAGTCGTTGCCTTCCTTTAGTGACTTGAGTCAACCCACGGCTCCCTTTCTTCGGGGCTATAGCCTACGGGCAGCCCCCCCTTAGACTAATACGTCCTCCGTCCAATGAGGTCAAAAGGAAGGGGACATGACACTAGGTGGCCAGGCAGAGTGGGGAGGTTTCCAACAAAGGGCTGAGAGAGGATCCCAAGTGCCTCTAGCACATAGTTTGTGTCCTTACCAAGTTGGAGATGTTTTGGCAGAAGACACTGCTATTTGTTTTGCATTGCCCATTGAGGTCCTTTGTTTGTCAGTTTCATGTTGCCAATATGACGGCAATGTATATTTTCATTTTTGTGCCTTTGCAGTTGATTGCAAGTGTGGCAGTGGTTTTTTGTTCCTTGGCAGCAGTTTGCAAGCTGTTGTGGCACAAAGCTGTGAAGGTTTCTCCTGATGCAATTGCTATGGAAAAACAGCAGCATCCCTCTGTTTATGATTTTCTGGTCATTGCCTTCCAATATGGCCTTGTGTATCATGGATTTAACGCGGGCAAATTATAAAGGAAAGGCAAGTGTAACCAGCAATAAGTGAGCAATGGGGCCACTATATTGTTGGTTTGTTTCTGCAGCATCTCCTACAGCTTGTAGTTGGTTTGTTTAAAAAATGTTTACAAGTCCAGCAGTGTGATCTCCTGTTACATCCACTTGGTAGTATTGAGGGGACAATCTTTTTGCTTTTCTTAGTGACTTGGCATCTCCTGCTGCTATTAAGTTTCTTTTTTCAGGCTCATGTTGCTCTCCTGGATGTTGCCTGAGAGATTAAGGGATGGTTACCGTTTTCTATTTCTTCTTAGTTCTGTTATAAGGGGGTTGTGTAGTTTGTCTATTAGTTTCAGATGGAAGCAGGTTTCTAACCTAGTTAGTCTTGTGGCAGAAAACTGTCTTCAGCTCATTTTCTTCTTGCAATATGTTCTCTATTAATAGAATCATATTTCAGAGAAGGATACTCTACATCTCTCTACCCATAGGATTTATTTATGCTGCGCAGATGCTACCAACCCTATCTGAAGAACTTTAAACAATAATGGAGCAGATTCCCTACCCATAGTATGTGTGTCAGACACAATGGCAACTTTGCAAACATTACTGCAGTGTCCTGAGACATACCCATTAGTATCAAATGTGATGGCATTGGATGCTCTTACATCAAGTTCAAAGGATTTCTATTATGACCCTAATGGGGGTATATATGGGGTTAAATGTATATGTTATAGGCATTGGCCTAATAGAGAGCCCACATGTCCTTGTAATAGTAGCATCTATTTCAATAGTGGAGACAAATAACAGAGACTGGCTGGCCAGTCAGCACACATTTCAATTTTCTGCAAAGGTGTAAATTCTAGTTGATAGTATTGTTTCTTCATCGAGGTTTTCTTTTATTTCTATTTTTCAACTTTGAAAGTGATGAATATTGTTTCTTCAGTTCTCCTTAGCACGGCCACTTTGGCCAATACTCCGACATGAAAGGTGACTACTAAGTTTGCCACCATATTTCAAATGTGCTGCCTGTTGTGGCTACTACATAGCAGCACTTTCCTGCGTGCAGCGTTTCCAGATCAATTTCTATCACAATTATAGGATCGTCTATAATCATAGGAGAAATCATTAGTCCCTTGAGCCACCCCATCAATTTCCAAGGGCAGGAAACATAAAGCACTTGTCAGAAGAAGGCATATCAGGTAGTATTAAATTGTCTGAAAATGATGCGGCAGATAATTCTCATATTATGCCTGAGAAGTTCGTTCAATTAGACAAAAACATTGCTGAATAGAAGAAAAAATTGGGGTTGTATAAAAATAAAATTGCAAAGCTTGAGATATGCAGTTTTAGTAAAATGTTGAAGACGAGTTTACCAAGAAGTTGTTTAAATTTTTTTCTTTTGTTTTATAAAGGCCAGTAAAATTATGTTGATAAAAAATAGGTCTTCATTATGTAAGAGAGTAGAGTAAGCAACTTTTGAAGTGCATGAAATAAAAATGCAGAAGCATATGCTGCAACCAAATATTCAATTAATACAGAAGTTGATGGAAGTGCAAGTTGATCTTTTTCAATCTGAGTGGGATGTGAATTTGAAATTAACCATTACTAGGAAAGATTTGGACATATTGAGAAGTCAGGCACCCTCAAGGCTCAGAGGTTGCCAAGAAAGATGCCAAAAAGAAGATAAAATCCATCCTTTCAAACCACAATAATGTGTTCCAGAACAATATATAATCCACGATGGAATGAGACTAATAGAGTCCCAAAACAAGGAGCAACAGCTCCTGGATTCTGGAGATTGGGTGAAGAAGAACAATGCTCTAGCAAGAGTATTCTTTGCCAGGGTTACAGAGTTGGAGAGACTACAAGGGCTCTCTCTTTCACAGAAATTTCCTAACTTTAAAAAAATAGCCTCACTTTCTTTCGAATTTCAAAGAAGAATATGTTGTTAAACATTTTTTTAAGTGTCTCCCGAAGCAGACTTATTACAGTCTCAACATCTACAACTTGTGCAACATGCAGTGGATGCTTCCCAATAGGTTTGGAGGATGTACTGCAGGTCAGAGATTCAGGTACCTTGTTATATCATTTTTTTCCAAGGAAAACCTCATGGAATCCCCCTTTCTTCCTGGGGATATCTGGATGGAGGGTGACTCAACTACCAGCCACAATAGCAGCTGGTGACCCAGCAAGACTCGATCAGACCTGAACCATAGACCTCATGGTCAACTCTGTCTTGAAACAGTCCGTTTGAACTGATTGTGCTAACCCACTGGGCTTTGGCACTTTGCTATATCATGTATATACCTTTATATGTATTTAGTAATAAATATCTATGTTGTACGGGGATCTGCCTCCCCCCCCAAAAAAATCCATACCCACCATTCCAGTGTTTTGGAGACTTGAGGAACCCTAGGAAACATTCCCAAACTGTTGGGGACTTCATCAAGGATTTGAGGACTTGCTGGCTGTCCCCAAGACAATCTGAACAGATTTTGGCGATGTTCTGGGCAGATTTTGGGGATATTCCAAGTATGTATCTTCAGTTTTGACAATGGATATTGATGACTGGGAATTATGATCATTTTTCACATCCATTTTTTTTTGTATTAGATTAAATCTAAATCTGCTATACAAGTTGCAGCTCAAAACATGGGTTTTGTATGATGGGTTTCGATTTGGGTTTCTGGTGATTTAACTATTATTTTTTCAGCAACAACATTACAACAAACAAAGTCTCCATGTCAAAAAACTAGGAAATGCAACATTTTAAAGGGCTAATCCTTGTGGTTATTGCTCTTCTTCTCATTTTTGGGGTCATCTTTGCTTTTACATATTGTACATGGGTTTCCAGGAGTCATTCAAGTCCAGTTCTTTCACCATCCCAACCTCAAGCATTGTCATAACAATTAGATAATCCTAACTCGGATTGGTACTAAATGTTTGAATAAATTCCTACTCAATCACCTTCTTAATTTGAAATATCTTCTTAATTTGAAATATGAATCTAATCTCTCTATAGAACCAAAGTGTTTTGAAGTGGTTTTCAACACAACTGTAAAAATCTACAGAACCTATTGAGAAGGGAATGCCTTTTAAGTTTTAACATAATCATCATTATCAAGAAATACGAGAAAAAAAAACTGTTATACAGATAGTTCTTTGTCTCATAGACCCTTCATGGACTTTATTGCAAATTGAAAATAATTACACTTAAGTTGCCTAAAATTAAACTGCATTTTGCTCGTTTCTAGGGGTCAATAATGGAATGCCACTTGGACCCTTTTAAAATTGCCCAAGCTTTTACAGAATTGATTAGTGTAAGAACTGTGCATAATACTATATAGTATAACCTGTTATGCTTACAAGCAACTACAAATGTTTATGGTGAATTTTAAATTTTTAATAATAATAATAATAATAATAATAATAATAAATTTTTTATAATAATAAATTTTTAAGGTGACGACCAAGCTAGATATCAAATTGGTGTATGAGACTCCCTTGTTTGTGGGACAAGGGACCCCCTCCGCACAACGATTTGACTGCTAAAGTCTACGGAGGTATACATACCCTACCTCCTCTGGATTTGAACCTGTGAACTCCAAGAAGGAAACACATGTTCTTAACCATTAGGCCTACTGAGGTTGTATTGTCATTCCCAACCTGCAGTCCCTTGAAACATTTGGAGGTGTGCTCTAGCCGTCCCAAGAAAGCGCCCCCCATCCTTGGGTTCCACCATCCCGAAAACCAGTGCAACATAGAGAAATATACATATTATTTATTGACAGTTGCATATTTTAGACATGAGTATTACCATACAATAAATTATTATTGCCTCATCTTTGTATTCATCATCCCTATCTGACATTTCATACTATATTTATTCTGGTACTTATGACTCTTATAATGCAATTATTATATTCTTTTGTAGCAACTGGTAGGTCTGCTAGAAATGTTATCAGAGCATCCTTTATAATATCTCTTTTCCACTGCGTTTTCGTACTTTTCATTCCCATCAATTTTCTACCTCTGTTCATCCATCTTCCTAATCCTCTCATTCCATCCCAACCATTAAAAAAATGAAGTTTAGTAGGAAATAAACATGATGGGTCTGCCCATATGAAAAAATGCTGCACCAAGAAAACAAGAATGCTGATTAGCTACCGAATTTTCCATATGTTTAGCCTAGCTACAGAAGAGCTATCCATAGGTCCTGTGATTATGCACCTTTTGAGGCTTGTACTTTTCAGTAGACTTTGAATCTTTTGACCATTTTTCTAGTCTCTCCATATATCAGATGGTGTTCACAGATTAATAGCTACAGGATCAGTATTCAGAATTAGTCCTATACTAACACCCTTCAACTACAACGCTACTGACACTACTGATACAATTGAAATAAGTGCGTTTTAGTATCTATGATCAAGAGAACCTAGAGTTTATTCATACTGGCATGTGACACTTATGCCGAATGTTAGACTGTTCCATATGATATAGCCAAAATGCTCTTACAAATTGCATCCAAGGAGCATACCATTTATCCATAAGGTTGTGGGGATTCATATAACATAAATCATTGCAATGACGATCAAACCTAGCAAGCCATCGGTATTCCTTCATCTCTTATTATCATCGCACAAGCAATAACAGTTTCGAAACGTCTGTGCATGACCAACCAGTGTCGCGAATATCACCAACGTATCACAATATCGGAATATTTCAAGTTTCTCACCTTGCTAATACACTAAGCCTGAAAATCACAATATTTTGAGCTATTTTGAGGTGATAATTTTCCTATAAAATCCAAAATTTTCAATTTTGTTCATGTTTTCATTTATGTTGAACGAGTTTCTAGAAAGTGGGTATGTTGGGTATGCAATTATAAGTATCTGGTACAAAAGCTTAGTCCAAATTTGCAGAAAATGGCAAATTTGGAGTTACAATAATGTATATTAAAAGTGTAAAAAATTACGTAAAAAATTACACAAAAATAGAGGAAGTTTTCAAAAATTGAAATAGAACACAACAGTTTAATTTCATAACTTAAATTATTTTATAAGTTTAAGTCTCTGGCAGAGGTCATGTGTTCAGTCCTTGTAAATTAGCCCACAACTCTATGTCCATGTTCAGATATAAATAGATTGGCAGAGGTCATGTGTTCAGTACTTGTAAATTAGTTCACAACTCTATGTCCATGTTCAGATATAAATAGATTAGATATAAATAGATTCGGCTCATGTGACATTTTTTTTTTGAAACATGGGGAAATCAGTAACACGTCGGGATTACCTGGGCCAGGTCCAGGTTCAAATCCGCCGGCTGCCACTATAAACCCAAGAGTATATCCAACAACTTAAACCTTAAATCAAACCTTAATGTGACATTAAATCAAACCTTTACTAACTATGTATGGGTATATTAATATAGATATCTAGTGCTATGGTATATTTTCTAAATTTGACCTACAACTTCATCCCACTACATGAATTCATTAAAGCAATTTGCATCTCAATAGATGTATAAATAATCAGTTGTTTTATATACCACGAGTTCCAATCTTTTTTTAATTCCTTTTTCCTACTCCAACTCTATTATTCCTCTCTAGAACAGTTGTTTTATATACCATGAGTTCCAATCTTTTTTTAATTCCTTGTTCCTACAACTCTATTATTCCTCTCAAGAAAAGTTAGTACTTGGGTGCCTTTGCATTTTTTAGATGGTGATCATTGCACATTTCTCATATGAATAACCTTCGTTATTTCAACTAATATCAAACCTGATGTTGTTTATGATCCTAAATTACTATATCAACAATAGGAATAATGTTAGCTAGCTATAAACATTTGAGACATGAATTAAAATTATTCAATATCTTAGTAGTGGTGTAGAAAGATTCATGTTTATTCACTTAAACCACATGAAGCTTATGTTTTGAGGGTGAACAGATCTAAATTGCTAAGAGGGGTGAGCCCTTTCAATTCATATAACATTGAAAATTTAAAAAATGACATGATTGATAAATTCAATTGAATGTTTTTATAGTGCTTTTTTGGCATGAGAAACAACAACGATTCAACAGGTTTTTGGCAATTGTTTCTTAAGATATAGTGCCCCACATGGTTAGGGGGTTACAAAAGCTCCTTACCTATCAAGGAGTTTCTACAAGCCCCTAGATAGATAGGGAGCTTCTACTAGTTCTTGAAAAATGGAGCGCCCAAAGCAAGCTATGGAAAAGTCCCGAAGATCCCAACAGAATGGAGCATTTTCTATAAGCTCCAAAGCTTCTAAGAACAGGATATGACAAATACTAACTCCCCAACTTCTACGAATGCTAGCCGTGCTCCTATGTCTTTTACACTCTAGTTGTGGCATGATTTTGTGAAGACTTGTGTTTATCTTTATCGATTCTTAGAATGCCTAACACATTGCATATGATTATTGATATTCATTAGAAGTCAATGCGCCAATTGTTTTACTCTGTATATGACACATATCCTATTTTCTTGCAATAATACAATGATAGAACCCTCAAAGTTCATGACAAATTTCCAAATCTTTTGTTGATCTTCTAGGTTTGTTGCACAACCTAGATGTACTCCCGAATTGAGATATGCGAACCACCATCCTAACTCCTATCAAAAGTGGGCAACATCTTGCAATTAATAGTGGATGAATTTGTAGATGGTAATTGATTTGCTAATGAATCATTGTTAGGAGAAGGTGGTGGATGGGCTATTCTTGGTGCAAGAGAAGATGGTGGTATGAAGGTACTAGAGTTTGGTGAAGTTGAGTCAAAATTAGGTTTTTAGCAGAGCAATATTTAACAGTGAGTGATGATGTCATAGATGGCAAGTGGATGTGATGGACATGTGGTAGGTGATGATTGAATGGTAGAGGGGACCAAGGATCAATCAACTTTAGTTGAGGACCAAGTCCTTTTCCTTGTTATAATCTAAGTGGTAAGGAGAGGCATTGTGGATGTAGACGATGCTTCATGCTCCACATTTCACGCTACCCTGTAGCTTGTTCCTTTATTGTGGAGATATGTATGCAAATGAAAAACAAGAGGCAATGCAGAGGTGGATATTGATACAGAGCAGTGGAATTGGGTGAAGCCACTAGGCAAAGTAGACAACATGTAGGGCCACTAGTGTAGAGTGTGAATGAAGGGAAAATGAAGGAACATAGAGATAAGTACCGATAGTTGAGGACTTGGAGAAAGCTTAGTACTTTG
>ML838850.1:5407-34077 GCA_009831015.1 Picea engelmannii
ACAATGTAAATCCAATTAAACCCACAGTCAAGCATAAACAGAAATACCTCCATTACACAGGAAAGAAAAAGAAAATAAAAATGTGGGTAAGACAACAGGGAAAGGAAAACAAATTGCTCAATATTCTACAAGACCTATAACAAGAGCAACCACGAGATCATCAAAATCTGAAGCAATGTTTTCTGATGACAAAGGCTATTATTCTGCAGAACCAGAAAAGCTACAGGAAATACTTTGTTTTTCCTGTTTTAGTCCTTATCTTCAAAAGAAGTTTCTGAAACTATGGAGATGAATTTGTTAAAACCAAAAGAGGTTTTTGTTGGTAACATGCCCCTTCACAAAAACCTCTCTTGGTTTTTACACATCTATCACGTTTTAAGAGATTCAAATATATCTTTGAGACCTAATTTTCTGATAAAGCTACAGGAAATACTCTGTTTTTTTTACCTGTTTTAGTCTTTTTCTTCAAGAGAGGTTGCAAAACATCTGGAGAGGAATTTGTTGAAACCAAGAGAAGTTTTTGTTGGGAACATGCCCCTTCACAAAAACGTCTCTCAGTTTTTACACAGCAATCACATTTTAAGAGATTCGAATTTATCTTTGAGGCCTATTTTTCTGTGATTTCATAATAAATAATTTCATGTTTTAGTCAATAATTTTGGGAGAGGTTGCAGAACAGTTGTTGATGAATTTTTGGAAACCAAAAGAGGTTTTTGTTGGGAACGAGTCCCTTCACAAAAACTTATCTCGGTTTTTACACAACTATCACCGTTTGAGAGATACAAAGAGATTGTTGGACCCTATTTTTCAGGCATTTTCCAGATTTATTTTCCTAAAAAATCTCATGGATAGCAGTTGACAAGCCACCTCATCAATTTGAATTGGAGATCAGATTGGATCTTCTCCTTGATTATTTGAAACAAGAAACTAAATATAGATGAGGAGGTTTTCAGATCCATTTCTTTTGGATCTTGATAATTATGTATTGTTCTATATAAACTCTGTAGAAGGAGAAGTTTATGGGGGGGGGAATTGGAGATCCAGAGGACCTGTTTTGGAAACACCTTGTAAGACATTATTGTTCTATTTGACACTTAAAAGAAAAGGCATATGGATGGTTAGACTCTCTTTTCTACTCTGTTCTTCTCTCTTCATGCTTGAGCTCATTATTCAAACTGCAATGCATTTGTTTTCTTGATTATTGATTAATACAGTAAGGAACTTGTTGTGGTGATTATTTTCAAGTTTTGATTTCAGGTTGATGTTCTTGTTTCTTAATGATATTTTGAGATAAGAATTTATGTGAAGTTGACAAATTGGACACTTCATTTTCTCTTTTTCTTATTGGTCTAATCCATCTATGTGACTACCTGTTAACCAGTCAATGGGATATCTTTTGTTCTTATTCTGATTTTCTTGTTTATTTTATAACCTTTGAACCAGTTTTCAACCACCTCATTCAAAACCAAACCATAAAAACCTTCAAAACACTTTTGCAATAAATCGATGATGCCCTAGCTTGCCCTCTCACAGTCAAGTGCAACTTTAGGAACTAACACTCGTCATTCTTTATATATTTTTAATTTGATGTTATAATATTTAACCCTACTAACTCGCTTTTTGTATTTACTATTATTAATTTTGGGTGTTTTATTGTTTTAATCTCGTCTTATCTCTCATCCATTCATCTTCCTTAATAAAGTTTCCCAAGTATTTATTTAATTATTTATTATTCCCCTTTTTTTCCTCCTTTTTCTCCTTTTTTAACATTAATCTTTGACTGGTACATATCCTTTCCACGTTAAAAATAATTCATTAATTATCTGTTTCCCAACAATCAATTAGTTATATTTATTATTCTTTTTGTTAGGTTCTACCAATTAATAATAATTCCATAAAGGAGCTCTGCAGCTAGTGTTCATCATCCTTCTGCAGCCTGAATCTCCCAGAGGTTCTCTCTCTGTCATGGCCTCGGGTTCAGGGGGAGGAGCCCCCCCCGTCTTCCCCTCCTCCGCCTGATATCGCCGCTTTCCAGAATCTGATTGCTTCATACCCCAAATCGACAAAGTCTGCACCCACCAAGTTCGTGAAAAAACATGACGAGATCCCAAAGGTTCCTATTCATCCCGTGTTGGCGCGCCCTTTTGCTCTTCCGCTTGCAAAGAATGGTCTGATTGGTCAATTTACAGGAATATGGCCTTCACCGAAATCCATGGCGCAATGGTTAGATCTGAACTGGAAGAAAATGATACAAGGGAAAATGTCCTGGGCATTCTATGGTAAGGTGGTTTTTTTGTTTCTCTGTTTGAAAAAAAAGCAGATCGGGATCTAATCTTTAGAAATGGGCCTTACTTTATGGGATCAAGGGGAATGTATTTAAATAAATGGACTCCAAACTTTAGCCCTGAAAATGACATCCCTTCAATTGTCCCGGTTTGGGTGTGTCTTTCGTTTGACGAAACCATTCAAAGTATTGGGAATATCCTGGGTAGATTCATTGATCGAGTCGAACCACGAGATGGTATGCAAGCTTGTGCGAGAATCTGTGTAGAGGTAGACCTGGAAAAGAGACTACCAGAGGCCATTCAGTTAACTCTGGATAACCTGTCTTACATCCGGCAAGTAGATTATGAACAACTCCCCTTAAAGTGTAAAACTTGCCACGAATATGGGCATTTTGCAAAGAACTGTCCACAGAATAAATCAAATCCACCAAAGGAAAGAGCTCAAGAACAGTGGCAACAGCCAAAAAGGAAAAAACCATCAGGGAAGGCAACCCATCAGTCAGATCCAGCTCAAGGAGGTCCTCCTCCTCCTTCTCCCCCCCAAATCTCCTTTGCAGGAGGAAATAAAAAAGGCAAAACAAGTCGAAACCCATTCGAAATCTTCGATAACCTAGAGGAAAATATGGGACAACCAAAGGAAAAGGGAAAGGAATCTGAAGAAGGGAGTAAAGGGGAAAAAAAGATAAAGAAAATATGGAGATCCCTTCCCGATCTACACATTCCAAAAATGGAGAATCTTCACCAAGCACCGCTCCTATTCCACCCCAACCGGAGTTTCTCAAGCAAGAGGAGAATGTAGAAGAATCTAAGGAGGAATCAGAACCAGAAGTGTTGCAAACTGTTAGAATATTGTGCTCGTTTAACCATAGACAATATCACAATATTGTCACCCAACCATAGGCATGCAGCCACCCCCGAGCACCATAACTTTTGATAGATAGAATGATTCCGGAAGCAGCACTAGATCCAAAGGATAACCAAGAGAGAGAGAGAGTGCACCTTTCTCCAAAGGTAGCGCACCAAGTAGAATGTCCCAAACCATAGAACAAGACCAGTACCCAACTGCAGTGGTTGCAGCTTCACTCTTCCTCTAGACTTGCGCACCACTTTCTTGAGTATGAGTGTGTTACCAAATGAACTCAAGCGCCTTCTATTTATACTAATCTGGCTAGGTGAACAGGTGTCTCTTCAAGCAGGACCGACCTATCCTTTTCTGCATATAATATTTCAATATTACTTATTCTGTTGAGCCGACTTGTCTTCCAAGATTTTCACACATCTGTTTAGGTTTTCTCTTGCTTCTGGAATATTCTATTCTAGTCAAAGGTTTATCCATGGAGGCTAATACCTTCCGCAGCTACCAAAACATCAAAACTCCCTCTTAGCTAGGGAGGTATTTAACCATGATGTTCCCTTCTAATCTTCATAGCCTTGCTCACTATGCCATGATCCTCTCGTCATGGTTACGCAGACCATGGTACCGATAGCATCATTACATCGCACATTGCTACACCCATGTGGACCTGTCAATCTCGTCTAGGGGCCACAACCTGCTAGAGAACACTAGAGCTACATCTCGCAGTGTGTGTCACCATCATCGTCATGGGCTACACCCGCATGACATGCTCACCCATGGCTACACCCATGTCATGAGTATCATCATTATCCATCCATCTCACATGGCATGGGAAAGACCTACATGGTCTTGCAGATTGGTAGCATCAGCAAAGCTACACATGCTATCTCATGATCACCCAGATCATATTACAAGCAACACCATCACAGCCATACAGGTTCTCGACAACACTACTAGTGTACCAGACTGTCTCACTAGTGTAGCAACAACTCAGCATACCAGACCATCTTACTAGAGTAGCCTACAGCTCAACATAAATCCTATAGCTCAGCACAAGGCCTACAACTCGGCATGAAGCCTACAACTCGACACAAGGCCTACAACTCGGCACAAGGCCTACAACTCGACACAAAGGCCTACAACTCGGCACGAAGCCTACAACTCGATACGAAGGCCTGCAACTCGACACGAAACCTACAACTCGGCACGAAGGCCTACAACTCGGCACAAAGCCTACAACTCGGCACGAAGGCCTATAAGATCCTTCTTTTTGAATTCTTCCATCAACTCCCTTTAACTGAGAAAACCCTCGAACCACGCTTTCGTCTACTGCATGTCCCTATGCATCCTGCAAAGTGTCATGAAACCTTGCTTCTTCCCGATCCTTGACTCCCTTTGAGTCCTTTCAAGTCTTGTTTTTCTGTGGTAACCTTCCTGGAATACATAGGACCACCTGCTCGAAACAGAAACAAGAGCAAAAGTATTTCCAATATAATAGCATTTTATATAAGAACATATCAATTTCATGGTAATTCATTATAGCATTACCAAGGTGTCCTGCCTGAGAACAAGAACAAGAAATATCTCCTAGAGGAGATGTTAGTTCATATTACAATTAAGTACAATAAGCATTTATATTAATAGTACATGCTACTAAGTATTCATTTATTCCTAGCATTAATAAAATCTCAAGGATTGAAATACTTAAGCAGCGATAAAAATATCAAACCTGATATGCAAACTTGGAGTTTGGCTATTGTTCTACTTGAGTTGCTTTTCTTCTGAGACAAGTATTCTTTCTAACCTGGAGAGTGTGTTGTTCCTCTAAATGTATTAGATCTGAGATCTTTCTGGCTACAATTGCTTCTTGGACAAAGATCCCTTCTCTTTCCAGAGATTCAGATTTGCAGTAGTTGTTTTCTATTGTTTCTCCTACTCCACGTTCATGTGCCTGGAAGCTCCAAAAATCAAACTCTTCATCCTTTGACACCTGCTATTCAGTTTGTTGTTCCATAATTTTTCCCTTTGTTCTTTGCAAGGATGATATCAATCCTTGTCTTCCATGCTCTACCAAGAGACCATGCTTTTGTTGCGCCACTCTGATTTCATGGAGGAAATAATGACTGTTTTTTAATTTGACCTTGACCAGTCAAACCTTGACTTTAACCCAAAAATTCAACTTTGACGTTTTTGATGGTTGAGGGCACCAAGAGATGCACTGGGTTAGGGCGCACTAGGATAACCAAAAATTAGTCCCAATACTTCACAGAAACTTTCATTACAACTGGTACTTCAACTAGTGTTGGCACTGTCACTGGTGTTGCAACTGGCACTGCAACTAGTGTTGCAACTGGCATGAAGGAACTGGCACTGCAATTGCAATTGTGCTACAACGAGCTTGACAGAGAGTAGCGTATCTACCTTCCAGTGGTTAGATTGTTCCGAAGGTGGTGTGGGCCCATAACCTGTTAGAATGTTGTGCTCGTTTAACCATAGACAATATCACAATATTGTCACCCAACCATAGGCATGCAGCCACCCCTGAGCACCATAACTTTTGATAGACAAAATGATTCCGGAAGCAGCACTAGATCCAAAGGATAACCAAGAGAGAGAGAGCACACCTTTCTCCAAAGGTAGCGCACCAAGCAAAAAGTCCCAACCACAAACCAAGACCAGTACCCAACTGTAGTTGTTGCAGCTGCACTCTTCCTCTAGACTTGCGCACCACTTTCTTGAGTGTGAGTGTGTTACCAAATGAGCTCAAGCACCCTATTTATACTAATCTGGCCAGGTGAATAGGTGTCTCTTCAAGCAGGGCCGACCTGTCCTTTTCTGAATATAATAATTCAATATTACTTATTCTGCTAAGTCGACTTGTCTTCCAGGGTTTTCACACATTTGTTTAGGTTTTCTCATGCTTCCGGAATATTTTATTCTAGTCAAAGGTTTATCCATGGAGGTTAATACCTCTCGCAGCTACCAAAACATCAACACAAACTACTACTTAGAGGAAGGTTGGAAGGAATCCAATCGCAACAGAAGAGAAAATGAAGGTGACAGGGATAAAGAGCTTGGAATCCAAACAACTCTGGAAGGGATCCTGAAAAATGACAACAAGCAAGGAAAAGGGCATGGACAATCAGGGAAAAGCACGACACAATCTTAGCCCACCAAAGGGGGGCTACCAAATCTTCAGGTAAAAAATGAAATTAGTCTCTTGGAATTGCAGAGGATTAGGTAGTAAAGAAAAGAAAGAAGCAATGAAAAAATTAATCAGAAGTGAAAAACCTAAGATCCCTTTGATCCAGAAGACAAAATTAGGGTAGTCGAAAACTCTCAATGAAATGTAGAATTTTTGGCAAAAAAGTCAAGGAGTGGCACTAAGCTCAACGGGAGCCTCAGGGGGAATTGGCACCTTCTGGAATGATGATCTCTTTAAGCTGGAAGAAAGTCACAAAGCAACGAACTGGATAATGGTAAAATTGATTCATCTTCAATCGGGTATGATTTTTCACCTTTTTAATGTGTCGAATGCCTATAGGGAAAAAGTAAAATGTTGGGAGTCTCTAATAGTTCTAGAAGGAATGGGGTATGCACAAAACTGTATAATAGTCGGAGACTTTAACACCACAATTCATATAAAATAAAAAAGAGGGGGATCTATAGTTTGAGATCCATTCAGAAAAAAAAATGGAGGATCTAATGACGATATTAGATTTGGTGGATGTTCAGTGAATCAAAGGACAGTTCACTTGGAACAACAGGAGAATAGGTCTTGGCCACATAGCTGCAAGACTGGACCGTTTTATTATAAGCAGTTCCTTCTTCTCCAGAGACGACATTGTCTCCTCTTCAATAATTCCTTGGGCCAGCTCCAATCATCGTCCTATATATCTTAGCTTTGTCAAAGAAGAAAATATGTGCCCCATTCCATTTAGATTCAATCCTTTGTGGATGGAAAGAGAAGATTTCTTCCCTTTAATTACTAGAACGTGGAGCCAATGGATCAACTTGTTTATATATGGGAGAAAAAGTTAAAGCGGACTAAGGAAGCAATCAAACATGGGGTTAAAACATCAACAAACTCAATGAATAGCGATGTATCTATCAATATTATTTAAAGTCTTTGAATGCAGAAGAAACAATGTGGAGGTTAAAATCTAGAAGTCTTTGGCTTAAGGATGGGGATAAAAATACCTCTTTTTTTCATAAGCAAGCAAGAGCGAGGCAATGGAGGAACAGAGTAGAAGAAATCAAAACTCCCTCAGGAGGCAAGACTTCATCCTTTGAGAAAATAAAAAATCTGGCCTCATCTCATTTCAACAAGCTATATGTAGAGGATAGCAAACTTTGATTCAGGTTTATGTGAGCAGTTCATTTCCCAGATACCAATAAAAATATCAGAAGAGGACAATCAAGATTTGAACAAATTAGTAACAGAGAAAGAAATATTTTCAGTTATTCATCAATTCAACTCAGATAAAGTCCCCGAGCCAGATGGGTTTACCATTCATTTTTACAAAAGATGTTGGCAAGTTATCAAATTTGACTTAATCGGGATGATCCAATATGTGCAGAAATCCCATAGAATGGGGGGCGCTACCAACTCTGCCTTCCTTGCCCTAATCCCAAAAGAAAAGAGGGCCTCTACATTTGAAAGATTCTGTCCAATTTCGTTATGCAATGTGTCATACAAAATCATGGCCAAAATTATAGCAAATCAGTCGAAACCCTATTTGAATTCTTTAATCCTTCCAAACCAAGGAGGATTCATGGCTAATAGACAAATATGGGATAACATTATTTTGGTGCAAGCGGCCATCCATTCTAGCGTTAGCCGAGGGGAAAAAGGCATGGTTGTAAAAATGGACATGGCAAATGTATTTGATAGAGTCAAGCATAGTTTTCTTAAGGAAGTTCTGGAAAAATTTGGCGTCAGTTTGTATCTTGGATAGAATCCTGTATTTTCAATCCTTGGATAGCCCCCTTGGTGAATGGTAGGCCTGCTTCTTTTTTTAAAGCATCTCGTGGGATTAGACAGGGATGCCCTCTCTCCCCTTTTTTGTTCGTCCTCATGGTTGAGGTTCTTAACAAGAAACTGGAATGGGAACTAACCACAGGAAGTATCCCTTGCCTCTGTATAGCTAGGACTCATGAGGATCAATCATTCACAATTTGCAGATGACACTCTATTGCTAGGAGGAGCATCCATGATTATTGCTCGAAGATTCAAATTAATTATGGATCAATTCATCCAAGTTTTGGGAGGCTTAATTAACCATAATAAAAGTCATATTTATGCTTGAAACATAAAAGCCCCAGTCATCCAAGGTATTGCTCGAATCCTGCAGTTTCCTATTTCAATTGAGTGGAAAACCTTTAAATACCTTGGAATGCCAATTTGCCTCAAAGCTCTCCCGGGAGATACCTAGCAAATAATTTTATAGAAAATAAAAGGCAAAATGGAAGGATGGGATGCTTTTTCGTTGAATCCAGCAGGGCATCTAGTGCTAGTTAAATCCGTTTTGTCATCTCTGCCCATTTTCAATTTTCTTCTCTTCTTGCTCCCATGGGATTTAAAAAAGCGCTAGCTCAAGCCAGTAGACAATTTTTATGGCAAAGAGGCAAATCAAATACAAAAATTTTTCATTTAACAAATTGGAACTTGGTAAGATCTCCAAAAGATCATGGAGGTCTAGGAGTTCGAGATCTTGAAATTGTGAATCTTGCTTTGGGTGCAAAAATTCTTTGGAGGTTGGTATCAAGGAAAAATGAATGGTGGAAAAAATTGTTGATAAGGAAGTACATGGCTGGAAAACGAAAGAGATGTCTAGATTCCCCCCCATCCCAGTCAAAGGGTTCTCCGATTTGGAAGCTCCTCAAAACTTCATTTCCTCTTATTCAGTCTTCTCTGCATTAGGTACCAGGATTCTTGGTTCTCTCCCTCTCCACCAAAATGTCTTTATCAGTGATATTAGACAATGGATGATATCTCAAAATAAAATTTCTCTATTTGATATTTTTGTTTAGCATACTAATGGTGTTTGGTAGGATTGGAATCTGGGCTTTATTCCTCCTCATCTTCAATGTCAAGTGGATCTACTTTTCCTTGCCCTCAAAGGTGTTGCTCTAGTGCACTTGCAGAAGCTTGATTCTCAAGGTTGGGGTGCTTTTGGGTACTCGGTAAACGAAGGATACAAGGCTCTTTTAATGCAGACTGTCCTCCCAGCAAAGGAACCGATATGGAAAAACATATGGAGCAATGATGGATTACCTAAAGTGAATACATTTTGTTGGACTCTTGCTCATGGCAAGATACTTACAGGAGAAAACTTGGCTAAAAGAGGAATCAAAGGCCCCTTTCACTGCACCCTATGTAAAAAGAGTGAAGAAACATCCCATCATTTATTTCTGGAATGCAATTTTGCAAAGAAGGTTTGGAAATCAATATTTGCATAATTATGGTCTAAAATCCAATGGTCGTCCTAATGCAAAACTTTTATTGGAAAATGGGGAAATCACTATCGGGGATCCTTCTCTGGAAAAATGATTTTTCAAAGAGTATGGAAGGAAACACCTAAATTTGTTTGTTGGCAAATATGGTTAGCCAGAAATAGAAATATTTTTAAAGATCAAAACATGAATCCTGGAGTCATAGCTTCTCATGCCTTGGGGTAGTTAGCACAATTCTTCAATTCCAAAAGAATAAGAATTGTAGTACCACAAATGCTAAGCCAAGACAAAGAAAGATGGATGAATAGGATTAATGTGTTATGCTCAATAAGGGACAAACCCAATCTCAGATCAGACTGGCATCTTCATTCTCCTTCTTTAGATTTACAAGCTTGGCTCTCTTCTCAATCCAGGTATACCTTATGTTTCGATGGATATTCTAAAGGCAACCCCGAGGAGGTAGGTGCGGGAGGGGTGCTCTTTGACCCTAGAGGAAATCAATTAATGGAGTATTCTTGGAATCTAGGTTCCACTACCAATAACAAAGCAGAAGCATACGCTATGTATATGGGCATACAATTGGCAAAGAAAAGAAAAACCACTAAGCTTAATATAGTTGGTGATTCTAAAAACACAATTCGTTATTTTATCAAGGCCTCCTCACCAAAAGAAACAAGTCTAGATAATCTTGTGGACCGCATTAGAAAATATTTGCAGGGACTTCAGGCACATTTTTTTAACATCCTCCGTCACCATAACGGTTGCGGATTCCTTAGCAAAAAAAGCTATTGGGCTAACTCCTGGTCATATGGGGGTGAATGGCACGATGTTGGTAGTTCCCCCTCCATAAAATTTGAAATGACCAAGTGTGAAAGTTGGTTCAGGCACATGGTACGTCCTCCTCAACGTGTGGAAGGGACAGGCGTAGTTTTTATATCGTCTAACTCCTTCCGAAGACTAGGAACAATCATTCCAAATCTGAAATGTTATCAGTCAGCGCGTGGTGAGATCATTCATAGGATGGAGTTTGTTCAGGGGAAGCTTGCGAATACACTGGTCATGATGGCTCTGGCGCAAGGGAGAGGTATGTTCATCATAGTGGAAGGTGGCGAGGAGGGCGAAGTACGTCTCTTTAGCCAAATTAAGGAGGATTTCGTCAGCAATACCCGGGAGATGCATGGCCAACTTGTGAAGGTTATCTCAGGGATGGATAATCAGGCATGTGTTGGAAGAAAAATTATAAATGCAATTGGGAATAAGGTTTTCCATGACCTTTATAAAATTTGGATCTAGAGTCTGTGTTGGAAGCGTCTAGGTCGCTTGTCCTTTGATAAGTCTGGCCCAGCTGAGAAAACTCGAGAATTTTCAACAAATTTGGATTCTGTAATTGGTGGCTTTAATCTGGTGAGTGCCCCTGAAGAAGGAAATCCAGGCTCTGGCAGAAACTCTGCAGAATCTTCAGAGAGGTTGCTCAAGCTTCAGGAATACCCAATTCTCAGTATCCAAGTTCGTTCTCTACGAATTCTTCTGGACAAGAAAGAAAGTATGGACAACAGGGAGTGGACAGACAATGTGGATGAGGAATTGGAGGCTAGCAATGAGGAAAGGCATAGATTGACTCTCAAAGTTAATTCCCTTAGTTCTATAGCAACATTTACACTTGATACTCTTAATCAGCATCGTGTTCTCATCGGTCTACTTCAGGATGAAGTAGATTTCTTGCGTCGCTAGCTTGTTTCTCTTCAAGAATAGACAACACAGAAGAATGAGGATCCTAGTAATTCAAACTCGGTTGTAGGGCCAGCAGAAGTGGGAATTCTACCGAACCTGAATGCGCCAGTGGAAGTCAAGGAGGAACAAGAACAATCAGAGAAAGCTCCTGAATCAGCAAAAATGTGAATCATAGCTAGTGTATGTTTTAATACCCAGTATGTAATAATTTTTTTGTCGAATCTATGTAGCTAAAATCAGCAGTAGTAGTAAGAATGGGACAAGGATAGAAGGCAAAAAAACAATAGGCTGAAAGAAGCTCTGTTAGAGCTAGAATTATGTAATTTTGAAGACTCTTTATGCTTTTGGTGGCTCTGCCACGCCTTTTTTCATATTAATCTAAATCCACCAGTTCTTGTGAAAAAAAAAATAGTTATATTTATTATTTTATTCACATCGGCTCCCATTTTCAACGGTTACCTCTTGACTTTCAACCTTTAAATCTACTCTTGAGCATACTCTTTTCTAACTCATTCAGCTTCTTTTGTCCATGATAATGGGTGGAGTGTCCACTTGAAACGTTGGGCGTTTCAAAACTATCCACACAGTTTATTTCCAGAAATTTCTATAGCAATCAAGACATAAGAATTTAATGGATGGCATCATATTGCAACTTCAAAAGGAGAAGGAAGAAAAGACTCAAGGCCACTAGAAAATATGGAAAAATTTGAGCTCCATCTTGAAGATGTACATGTCAAACATGAGGGTATTATCATAAAAGCTAGAGTAATCAAAGACCAAGCACAAAGGATAGAGAATTCCATTGTCTCTGAAAAGAAGACTGGTGATATGGGTGTGAAGAATGAAAGAAAACAATCAAAGGTGAAAACACATTGACACCCTCATTTCCAAGAAAGTTTTCAAGAAATACAAGAAGATATACATCATCATTACCAAGGAAGAATATGGAATAATCAGCAATATTCATGAAATAGGGCATCAAAGAACCATTATTTGACAGGATATTATCAGAGACTTGCAACTACAACAAATTGGAGAAGTTACAACAACAACAAATGGAATCAAGGAAAGAAAATAATGAAACAACCAACTATCAAGCTAAGTCACCTGACACAAGACATGGAGGACATGGAAATATGAGTGTCCAAGATGTGACATGGCGACCCCAAAAATAGGACATGAAGGACATGTTTATATATATATATATATATATATATATATATATATATATATATATATATATATATATATATATATATACACACATGTGTGTGTGTGAAAAAATATTGAAAATTACACATACAAAAATGAAATATAGACATAAAGATTCATATTTTGTTAGAAACTAGAAGATTTACATGATACAAAACATGTAACATAATGCATTGTAACATCAATGATGATCAAATGACAAACACTGAACACACGATAAGTTAGAGCCATAAGTTGCAGCATTCTCAATCTCATTAAGTCATCCAAATCAAAATGTATTACAATGTAGATAGATATTGAGTTAGAGTCAATGAACTCTGATACTATAGGTGGGAATACCAATGGAAAATACAAAATAGCCATAGGGTAGATACTAGAACCATAGATGGAAGAATCTCATAGCACATGAGTCATGACTGTCAGTAGTCCTCCATGTCATAATCATCAAGATCAGCGTCATCACCATTGCTCTCTCCTCCATCCTCCTCCTCTATATCCAATGCAATCTGTGCATCTGTTGATGTGGAGGATGAACCCTCAAGAGGATCACCATCATCAAAAGTGATCGGCTCTAGCACTGGTTCATTAAGATCCAAGTTGGCTAATGCCAACTCAACACTGTTGTCCAAACCCATATCATCAGAAAACACATCCCACATCTTTGTCTTTCCCTTCAACCACTCTTCTCTCTGCCTTTAAATAAGACGGAGGTTGGTGTGCACATACACCACTAAGTCACCCAACATGATGACAAAGAGAAGAGTTCAACAAAAGATTTTATACTTGAGTGAAGGGTACATTTTTACTAGGGTCATGACAGAAAAGTTCAGCAATCAATGCCACCAACATCGAGGTACATAAAGGGCTTGGTGCTCTTGATTAAATGCCAGTTCCATACGCTCATACATGATAGAATCCAGTGGAAACATTGCAATCCTACCAATCTTGAAATCATGAAAACCGTTAAGTCTGTTGAATTTTGAATGGGACCTAAAATTCTACATTCTCCATATGAAGTCCAATGAGGTTGGAACCACTCTCAAACATCTAGAAACAATTAATGGTAATGTTAAAAATTTAAGTAAAAGGATGAACAAATGTTCATCCTTACTTTGAGAATTTAATATTACCATTAATTACTACGGTGGGTGAAATGGAGGGGGTGGGCACCTCTTTAAATAGCATTAGTAAGGCAAAATAACCCTCATCTTAACACTGAAACACCTCACAACTTCAACTAGCATAAGAAAACATGAGCCCAGGTCCTTTTCTATGCAGGACACTGTCCTATTTTCAGAATACGTTGAGGGCACATGTTTGGCACATGTCCTATAAATAGGACATGTGCTAAACACATACCCTCAGTGTGTCGTGTTCGACACGTAGGATACGCAACACGGGGGGTTGGACGTGTTCGATGACTTGGCTATCAAGGATTCAAACCGAAAATAATTGAATTTGGATGGTTGGATCGTCATCAATCGCAACAAAAAAGAATATAAGGAAATTGTATTACTTTGTTTTATCACATGTAAAGCCCTTAACTGCAAAGCTTAGATTTTTGAAAGAGGGTATTGGTATCCCATATCATAGGGATAACTAAAGAAATTATGTCTCGAGGCCCACAGGTCCTAGACATGGAGTACCGAGAGCCATATGACTTGAGCTTGGCCCTGGAGGGCCCATCTTTTCTTCAGCGCCTCCATCTATCAGCTAGCAGCAGCATCATCCATCCCATCGACCTAGTTCTGAAGTAGCGATGGGTCTTGCCCCATGAGGTAATGAGTCCGAGTATCATGGTATGTGTCCCTCTGATTCTCAAAACATTTGAATATGTGCATTGAATTCTCTTTTGTTTCATGACGTTTGCTTGGAAATTACGCCCTTTGACTTGTCCATACCTGGGGGGGATGATAGAGTGCCCTAGTAAGTTGGTTCCCTTAGAGATGAGTTGCCACAGGGTGGGTCTATGAAAGGTCATTGTCCATTCCTTCCATACTTACCACTTTTCATCATTATCCCTCTCATCTATCCCCTACATTGGTTCGGGCATTGGGTTTGCCAAGCTAGTAAGGGTTGTACCTTGCCTTGTGGGAAGAAGGGGCTAAAGGCCCAGAGGGTAAGAGTAGCTAGCAAAAGTTAAAAGCCAAGATGAAACCTTAAGATGCTTCGCCCAGGGATTCCCGAGAAAGCAATAAAGGGATTCTCAGCATGAAAAGGGGACCCGTCAAATAAAATAAAACTCAAGGCTTAGTTGATGGATAGGAGGTCTCATCATGAGCCAGCCTTCTCATTTCCGTGAAATGCTTGTGGGTAACGTTGTCACCACTGATCACCATGCCAGGACAATGTCCTCCAACTATTCTCTTGAAAGAAAAAAGCAATGAGACAAAGAGTAAAAAGGCATTGAATGGGCTAGGAAACAATAGCATCCATGACAAGGTGCAGCTCGCCCTCTACAGAGGCACCCACAGGTAAGACCTACATTTCCCTGTTATCACCGCACCCCTTGCCCAAACATCCCCTACACCATCTCATGCATTTACATGACCTAGATTGGTCTTCACCTGGAAAAACCCCACATCTGAGGAGGATTAGCCCAATAGGACATCCTAAGACCCTCCCCAAACCTGGCTTGTTAAATAGCATAACGTTTTTGAGAATTTGTCTGGGTAAAGGGGGGTTTGATGCACATGTTTGGGTAACTTGATTATTATATGTGATTGACATTGCTATGATCCCTGTGACTTATGAGCCCATGGAGGGCATACTTGTCGTTGTTGCAGGACCATGCCCGACAGACATATGGGGAGATGATTAGTTCGGACCTCCATGGAGCTAAAATCCCACCAGATGGATGTTGTGACCCCAGCCAGGGGCAGAGGGATACCAGAGGCTTGAACCAGAGAAAAAGGAGGACGTTCCACCAGAGGCACTTTGGCAGGACTAGACCTAGGGGGGTCTTGCCCGCCCACCATAACGTTGACCCTTGAAGGCCCCTGACGTCATCATTTTGAGCCTTGACGTCATCCAATTAGGGTTTTGCAATCAGGAATGCTTGGCTGGCACGTGTGGAAGCTTCTGAGGCCTTTTGAGGCCTAATGTTTCACTTTGGAGGCCTAGCGTTCCAAGAAGGGACCTAACGTCACCCTAGGAGGGGCATGACGTCATCCCTAAAAGACAAATTAGGGTTTTAATTGTCATTCTTATGTAAAACTGGATTTTTGATGTAAACTGGCCATGTCAGCCTTTTTTGACCTAGAATGTGATTAAAGATCACTTGTATTGTATAAATAGAGAGTTAAGACTCATTTTTTCATGATCTTTCACTCACACAAGTGTGAGGTCTGAAATTCGGCCCTCTTTAAGGGTTATTGGCTGAAACTAGTGATGCGCACTTCTTGAAGGAGGCAAATTTTGGTGCTTTTTGACTATTTTCTTGTGGAGGATCTTCAACTAGGGTGATTTACTAGATTATTCTTGGTGAAGTAAGTCGAAATTCTGCATTTCTTTATTGTGAATGAATGCTATGGTTATTTTTTACTTGTTTCATGTCTAAGATTATGAAATTGCTCGCTTGAAACCCTAGGGGAATGACATGTGTTATCATCTTTTTCCCTATAATCTTTCATATGTTAAAATCTCTTGAAAGGCACCTAATTTGAAGGAAATATTAGAGCCCTACCATTGTAGCACTCTAGTAACCTTACTTTCTTTGCCAATTGCATAATTTATTACATTTTGTTCAAGGAAAGAGAAAATCGCTAGGGCCTAACCCTTGTTACATTCTAGCAATTTTCTCTTGTAATAGGATTTTTGAGGCCTTGGGATACCAACACCTCTTTTGTCCTCTCCATCCCTTAACATATTATTATCATTTGCTACATTTCCTTTAAGATTTTGATGCTGCCATTAGTGACTCCATTAACCCTAGAAAGGCACTAGACTACCTCTTACAAGTGGTGATTGAGCAAACAAACACTTAAACTCTTATCTTTGAACCCTTACTAACTTTTTCAACCCTAGATTAGACTAATTCCTAAGCTAACCTGTTGTTGTAGCAAAACATTGCTACAGCCATATAAACTTGCATTAATTTGGCACATTTACCTACATAACTCATACTAGAACCAATCAAAATTTAATTGTGATAATTGCTAGTGAATCTACTAGGTAAGTGCTAGTTTGTGTATAGTTTTCTTGCACTTTTGACCATTTAAACTCGCTGCTGTTACAAAAGACAGTTACAGCCATCTAACTCCAGCAAAATCTCTGCAAAATTGTCATTAAAAGCTAGCCTATCATTGCTAATTTTGCTTGTGACAATTTACTGTCAATTTGCCTAGTTAAAGTCACTTCTTATTGTCTTTTTCAAGCAATTTCAAGGCTTGAATCTTGTGGCTGTTGTAAGATATTAGTTGCTGTTATAAATTGATGCATAGCTGCAAATTCAAAATCAGGTAGCTTATTTTATGAAGGTTTATTGTCTTATGAAGTACTAACAATCATCTGGTACCTGGAAAGTGCCCTGTTTGTCTTGTTGTCTTGTTCTGGGCAGGTACACAATACTTTTCATTTGCTTCATCCTTACGACATAAAAGAAACCTCTGATTAGAGTGATCAGTGAGAGGGAAAGGGTTTCCTTGTGACTATTTGCCTTAGCCTTCTCAAACCCCCCAAGTTACCGGGGACGTCTGCCCTAGGGTAGCTTAAACATACTCCTAAATAGAAAGGGATCTCTTATTAAGGTGGCAATGATAGGTTATTCCTAGTTACGCCAATTTTGTACCCACTTTCATTGGGCTTTTGGGGCAAGTACAAATTGCACGATAACATTTTGGCGCCATTGTCGAGGATCATCGAGTCAATTTTCCTCAAACAACACTTTTTTGGTAAGCCTTTATTCAAAAGCCTTTACTTCACAAAGCTTACCTAGCGACTCCACTGAGGGTGATTCCTTCTTTTCTCTTTGATGATCCCTAGAAGGATTATCTGGCGACTCCATTGAGGGTGATCCCCTCACCTTTTTTGATAATCTCCTGAAGATTGTCTAGCGACACCACCAATGACAACTTGTAGCGGACGTCATTATACATTCTATGTTCCTCATATCCCTGTCATCCTTGTAGCTTCTCCTAAATGGTCTCTTGAAGAACTTTTTGGTCATTTGGACCTAGCTAATATCCAAGGGGGATTACATGATCTCCCGGAAGAAGCCGACTCCTGGATACCCAAATTCCCGAGAGAAGTAGGATCTTATGGCAACACACATTGGACTAAATTTTGTGAGGGTTATGAATTCCATCAATCTGGAGAAGAACATCCTGACACGTTTATGAGACTTTTCTTGAACTCACTCATCGGGAATGCCAAGAATTGGATTAACACACTCCCAGGTGGAAGCCTCAAAACACCTGAACATTTGGAACACGCTTTCATGAGGAGATGGGGTAAGGTAGAAAGTATGGCCTCTATTTATTCTCAATACCTCAAAATTTGCAAGCAAAGTGACGAATATGTTAGGGAATTCAATGATAGGTTCAACACTCTCATTAGCAAACTTGAGCCCAACTTTCACCA
Source organism: Picea engelmannii (assembly GCA_009831015.1). NCBI lineage: Eukaryota > Viridiplantae > Streptophyta > Pinopsida > Pinales > Pinaceae > Picea > Picea engelmannii. Next base: position 23,528 of record ML838850.1, read on the forward strand.
ATAGAGCATTATTCTCCAACACTATCTAAACTCCTTAAAAGGAAGATTACAATTTACCCTCAAGAACCGATTTCCTACAAGCCTAGAAGAAGCACAAGATGTTGCTTGCCAGATTGAAGAGAATCTTAAGTTTAGCGACTCCATCCATCGGGTCAATTTTTTGAACAATGATGACATTTGGGAGTTGAATAAGGAAAGCATGGGAGGACTAGAGCATGACCTCCCAGAGATTCTAGAGGAAGAAAATAATACTTTCCCTAGGAAATGGAGCACAGGTTTCTCAAACATGAAAGATGCCTTAAATTTTTCAAAACAACATGAACCCTCTAAGGATCTAGGTACCTCTGAAGAAATCACTCAGTTAGAAAGGTGACTATCACAAACCCAAAAGCCTCTTTCTATGAGACTTCCTCAGACAATAAAACCTCATGCTCCAAAAGAACAAATTTGTCCGAACACTTTGAACCTACAAAATATTGCAAGACAAGAAGATGATCCTAGGTCCTTATCATGTAAAGACTCCCATTTTGAACATTATCACCCAAAGGCTACTCATGAGAAATCTAATTATGTAGATTCCATATTTACCTTGTTCACGCCAGATCAAAACCAAGAAAATCAAGACATGAGGAAGCCTAGGATTGAATACTTGGGCCAAACAAGTAAGGACTCAAGGGTAAAGTTTAAAGAGCCCCAGGTGTATGCTGGCAATCTACCCCAACATTTCCCAAAACCTAGCAACGATAGGACCAACCTAAGCACTAGTATGGCCTATATCTTATAAAAAGTCAAAAGGATTTGTGGAATGTTGGAAATCCCTTATTTGACAAAACAAACCCCAGATGACCAGATTTCGTTCGAAGAAACTTCCACACTATTACAAACTAGTCATTTGGAGCAAAATGAGCAAACACCCTTTCTCACTTCCTTGCTAATAGATGACTTATATCTTCACAATTGCATGCTTGACTCCAAGTCATCTGTCAATATGATGAGTTTGAAGGTTATGAACAATTGGGGTTGGAAGTTACAAGGCCTTATACCGACGTTCATAGATTTGAGTCAAGGGGGATCAAGGTCTACGGCTTGATGGAAGGTCTTCAAGTGCACCTTGTTGACTACCCTGATTTCCCCATCATAATGGATGTTGTTGTTGTCGATATAACTGACACTTGGGGAATGATACTATCTAAGTAATGGGCTACTACTTTGGGCGGAAGTCTACAGATGGACTTGTCCTACGCAACTATCCCGTCAGGGACCAAGATTGCATCACCTTGCATAACAAGCCAAAGAGAATGGAACACACCGAAAGGTGTAATCATGGACATAGTGACTACAACTCCGTAGATCCATGCTTATTTCAAGATTGGACCACTCTTCCCTTGGTAGAAGAAGACAATATTAATGAGATAACATGCACCAAAGGAAAGGGTGACCAGAATCTTCCTAGCAATCACAAGGACAACATTACACAAGGTAGTGACAAGACGTTACATTTGCACAAAACATACATAACGGGTAGTGCTTTGATAGGACCCCACCCCGTCATTCTGGAGCAAGAAAGAGATACAAGTTGGGGTGATTATCCTGACGATGCCTCTGACCTTTCTAAAGACTGGGATGACTATTTTTCTACACAAGAAGATGACAATTTGATAAGGTTTAGAAGGAAAGGAGTTGGCTTCGTCAAATGGAAAGGGGATGATGAACATTCGTTAACTGAGCCAAACCAAGAAGACATACTAATTACAGAACCCCACCCCCCTCCCTCGACACAATACACCGAAGTACAAGAAGAAGTTGATTATGAAGGAGGGGACTACAAGTAAGGAAATTTGGTTTTAGAGTGGGATACAAAGATGGGAGAGCCTGACAATATTAAGGGATGCACAAAGTTTTGTCTTGGACCTTTTAGAGTCGGAATGAAGTCAGTCAATAATGCCTACTATCTATCCACGTTGGAAGGAAGAAGACATCCATTACCGATTAGTGGACACCTCCTCAAACCCCATCAAGGGGCAAAGACTTGACTTCACAGGGAAGTAAAGGTAAGTAGGTAGGCATTTGCATTCATTGTATATACCATCTACATATCATGCTAGAGTAGTTGTATTTCCATTTGTATATATGATTGCTTACTTGTATTTTGTTTTATCATATATGATTCGGGGGTGATATCCCCACCCCAAGAGATTACTAATCATTTTTTGTTGAGATCTAGCAGGTCACAGGTCATGCCAAAGATGTTGAGGTTCTCATGTGCTCTACGGTGAGCACATGTCCCCGAGTTGGAGCCAGATGTTATCCCCTATCTTAGGGATAACTAAGGAGATTATGTCTCGAGGCCCACAGGTCCTAAACATGGAGTACCGAGAGCCATATGACTTGAGCTTGGCCCTGGAGGGCCCATCTTTTCTTCAATGCCTCCCATCTATCAGCTACCAGCAGCAGTATCCATCCCATCGGCCTGGTTCTGAAGTAGCAATGGGTCTTGCTCCATGAGGTAATGAGTCCGGGTATCATGGTATGTGTCACTCTGATTCTTGAAACATTTGAATATGTGCATTGAATTCCCTTTTGTTTCATGACATTTGCTTGGAAATTACGCCCTTTGACTTGTCCATACCTTGGGGGGATGACAGAGTGCCCTAGTAAGTTGGTTCCCTTAGGGATGAGTTGCCACTGGGTGGGTCTATGAAAGGTCATCGTCCATTCCTTCCATACTTACCACTTTTCATCATTAGCCCTCTCATCTATCCCCTACATTGGTTCGGGCATTGGGTTTTTCAAGCTAGTAAGGGTTGTACCTTGTCTTGTGGGAAGAAGGGGCTAAAGGCCCAGAGGGTAAGAGTAGTTGGAAAAAGTTAAAAGCCAAGATGAAACCTTGAGATGCTTCACCCAGGGATTCCCGAGAAAGAAATAAAGGGCTTCTCAGCAAGAAAAGGGGACCCGCCAAATAAAATAAAACTCAAGGCCTAGTTGGTGGATAGGAGGTCTCATCATAAGCAGGCCTATTAGGTCCATGGGCATGTAGCAGTATGACACTACTATTCATCTAGTCACCAAACCAGGGTAGTGGCTCTTGGTGGCATAGCCATGAAAAAGGGGGTCTCATCACGAGCCAATCTTCTCATTTCCATGAAATGTTTGTGGGTAACGTTGTCACCACTAGTCACCACGCCAGGATAATGTCCTCCAACTATTCTCTTGAAAAAAATAACAATGAGACAAAGAGTAAAAAGGCATTGAATGGGCTAGGAAACAATGGAATCCATGACAAGGTGCAACTCGCCCTCTACAGAGGCACCCACAGGTAAGACCTACATTTCCTTGTTATCACTGCACCCCTTGCCCAAACATCCCCTACACCACCTCATGCATTTACATGACCTAGATTGGGCTTCACCTAGAAACACCCCACCTGAGGAGGATTAGCCCAATAGGACATCCTGAGACCCTCCCCAAACCTGGCTTGTCAAATACCATAACATCTTTGAGCATTTTGTTGATTAAAGGGGGGTTTGATGCACATGTTTGGGTAACTTGATTATTAGATGTGATTAACATTGCTATGATCCCTGTGACTTATGAGCCCATGGAGGGCATACTTGTCGTTGTTGCAAGACCATGCCCGACAAATAGGTACATATGGGGAGATGATTAGTTCGGACCTCCATGGGGCTAAAATCCCACCAGATGGATGTTGTGACCCCAGCCAGGGGTAGAGGGATACCAGAGGCTTGCACCAGAGAAAAAGGAGGACGTTCCACGAGAGGCACTTTAGCAAGCCTAGACCTAGGGGGGTATTTCCCTCCCACCATGACGTTGACCCTTGAAGGCCCATGACATCATCATTTTGAGCCTTGACGTCGTCCAGTTAGGGTTTTGGCATGAGGATAGCTTGGTTGGCACGTGTGGCAGCTTCTAAGGCCTTTTGAGGCCTAACGTTTTACTTTGGAGGCCTAGCGTTCCAAGAAGGGGCCTAACGTCACCCTAGGAGGGGCATGATGTCATCCCTAAAAGACAAATTAGGGTTTTAATTGTCATTTTTATGTAAAACTCGTTTTTTTATGTAAACTGGCCATGTCGACCTTTTTTGACCTAAAATGTAATTAAAGGTCACTTGTATTGTATAAATAGAGAGTTAAGACTCTCGTTTTTTCATAATCTTTCACTCACACAAGTGTGAGGTCTGAAATTCGGCCCTCTTTAAGGGTTATTGTCTGAAACTAGTGATGCACACTTCTTAAAGGAGGCAAATTTTGGTGTTTTTTGGCTATTTTCTTGTGGAGGATCTTCAACTAGGGTGATTTGCTAGATTATTCTTGGTGAAGTAAGCAGAAATTCTGCATTTCTTTATTGTGAACGAATGCTATGGTTATTTTTTACTTGTTTCATGTCTAAGATTATGAAATTGCTAGCTTGAAACCCTAGGGCATGTGTTATCATCATTTTCCCTATAATCTTCTATATGTTAAAATCTCTTTAAAGGCACCTAATTTGAAGTAAATATTAGAGCCCTGCCATTGTAGCACTCTAGTAACCTTACTTCCTTTGCCAATTAAATAATTTATTACATTTTGTTCAAGGAAAGAGAAAATCGCTAGGGCCTAACCTTTGTTACTTTCTAACAATTTTCTCTTGGAAAAGGATTTTTGAGGCCTTGGGATACCAACACCTCTTTTGTCCTCTCCATCCCTTAACATATTATTATCATTTGCTACATTTCCTTTAAGAATTTTCTTCTGCCATTAGTGACTCCATTAACCCTAGAAAGGCACTAGACTACCTCTTACAAGTGGTGATTGAGCAAACAAACACTTAAACTCTTATCTTTGAACCCTTTACTAACTTTTTATAACCCTAGATTAGACTAATTCCTAAGCTAACTTGCTGCTGTAGAAAAACATTGCTACAGCCATATAAACTTGCATTAATTTGGCACATTTACCTACATAACTCATACTAGAACCAATCAAAATCTAATTGTGATAATTGCTAGTGAATCTACTAGGTAAGTGCTAGTTTGTGTATAGTTTTATTGCACATTTTACCATTTAAACTCGCTGCTGTTACAAAAGCTAGCTATAGCCATCTAACTGCAGCAAAATCTCTGCAAAAGTGCCATTAAAAGCTAGCCTATCATTGCTAATTTTGCTTGTGACAATTTACTATCAATTTGCCTAGTTAAAGTCACTTTTTATTGTCTTTTTCAAGCAATTTCAAGGCTTGAATCTTGTGGCTGTTGTAAGATATTAATTGATGTTATAAATTGATGCATAGCTACAAATTCACAATCAGCTAGCTTATTTTACGAAGGTTTATTGTCTTATGAAGTACTAACAATCATCTGGTACCTGGAAAGTGCCATGTTTGCCTTGTTGTCTTGTTCTGGGCAGGTACACAATACTTTTCATTTGCTTCATCCTTAAGACATAAAAGAAACCTCTGATTAGAGTGATTTGTGAGAGGGAAAGGGTTTCCTTGTGACTATTTGCCTTATCCTTCTCAAAACCCCCAGGTCACCGGGGATGTCTCCCCTGGGGTAGCTTTAACATACTCCTAAATAGAAAGGGATCTCCTATTAAGGTGACAGTGATAGGTTATTCCAATTTCCCAGTTACGCCAATTTTGTACCCACTTGCCTTGGGATTTTGGGGCAAGTACAAATTGCACGATAACAGGTACTATGAATAAAGGGCCCATATGTGCATGAGTGAGTATAAGTATATATAGAAATCAATGTAGTCATTATTTAGATATTAACATGTGATTTGGATGTATGATGAATGTATTGGGATAATTGGAGGAGGTTCTCTGATTATTTAAAGGAGTTAATGCATAACTCATCTCTATTATCTCTTTTGGAGTTGTGCTCCACGCTCACAACTTGCATACATTGTATGTACTCTTTCTTATGATATCTTAAGCGTTTAGTACATATCATACCAAATGTTATTGTAGCGAACCACTAATAAAGATAAATACATGATATAAATATAAATAATTAATTAATAATGAAAAGACACATTATAATGAAGAGACACCTTAATCAAAGGACTTGTCCTTTCATTAAGGTGTCTCTTCATTATAATGTGTCTTTTCATTATTAAATATTTATTTATATTTATATTATATATTTATGTTTATTACAATTATGTACCAAACCCTTAAATTAAAAGGATAAACCATAGTACACACAATGTACACAATATGTGAGTGTGGAGCAAAACTCCAAAAGTGATAATAGATGAGTTACACAATAACTCCTTAAAGAACAGAGCCTACTCCAGATATCCCAATACATTCATATATCCAAATCACATGTTCATATCTCAATAATGACTACATTGATCTCTATATATACCTATTCTTATTCATGCACATGTGGGCCCTTTATTAGGCCAACCCCTATTACATATACAATTACTCCAATACATATACATTTAACCCCATATGTGGCCCCCTCCCGGTCATATCATCGCACCAAGGGGCACCCTTTCCTAATAGAGTGATGAAGCATAATACATAGAGACAAAGAGTTATTCAATGAAACAAAGGCCGAGGAATAGGAAAAATGAGTGTTCACCATCCCCACACACCTTGGACCAAATCCCAGACACGTCAACATCTCAATGATGAAGGACTAGTTAATGCAATCATATGCTTTGTCAAAGTCGATATTTGAGAAGAGATCTTGTTGATCAATCTCCCTGGCCCACTCCATCAACTCCCATGTAGAGATCATTGTATACAAAATGAAACGCCCTTGCACAACCCCTATTATTTTCCTCTCAGCAATCTTCCTGGCAACATCATGCACCCACAGAGCAACTGCCTCAGTCATAATCTTGTAGGAAACACTCAGTAAGGTGATAGGATACCACCCTCCTACAAACGGACCCAATTCCATATCATTTCCAAAAGGAGATAAATTTTGGCTACACCTTGACAAGACAAGGCTCTAAAATAGGAACACCACAAGCTCAAACCTATTTGATATATACCTTACACTATTTTGTAAGTTGTGGACCCTAATGATTTCACTTTGATGTACTAACAAACCTTGGCATTCATAATGTTGCTTCACATCGCCAATATAGAACTCTAAGACTTTTAACTTGGCAGAAGAGGTACAAGTGCTTCATCTATAACGTGACATTCCATACCTCAATCCCCACTCTTAGAGGATATACTATTCGATAACCAAACTAGAACCACTTGAAGTAAGCATATAACAACATATTTGGTTGCCTGAAAAGGAACTCAACCATCTCATGCTCAATAGATTTCTTAGTCGAGATATGAGAAATAATTTTCCCATCTAAAGCAGAAATTGAAAACATTTTCTTCTTGTGTGGAGAGGAAATGATGAGTACATATTCATAAGCACTCCTCACTATAAATATTATTGTATGTTTATTTGTATTTACTATTTTGTATCATGTCCAGAATTTGACATCACCCCTATGATCAAGGCATGAGTACAGTTAAGTGGAAAATTCTAAGTTGTAACCAATTGTATAAGCTCTTCATCTCCTTCCACCCCTCTTCTCAGGCTTTATTCCCCTGCTAACCATTACTTTCTCAAGCACCGACCAACATTTTCTTCACGTCCCCGCAACCTCTCCAACTACTTCAGTTGCCCCTCTGTGCTTCCATGATCCTCAATACTCCATCGCATCACTTCAGTTTCTCTCTTGATCTCCAAAACTTTGTTCAGCCACCATTTATCAGTTATTGTGCCACTTCTCAAAGCTTGATCTTTCTTCCATTCTACATCATCTAAGGTTCATTGAGAATACTTTTCTTGGATGCTCAAGAACAAATTTTGGTATGTCGTTTTTCTTCAGCTAGAAGATCCGTTCAACTTTTCTCACCCTGCTCCACATCTAGTGAATATCAAATTGGTAGAATTTCATCAGCAATACATCAATAATTACCCTTGGCATTGATTTAAAATGTAGGAAATAAATAACATCATCAAGAAAACAATTGTGAATACTTTCATTCCAAATAAAAACAAAAGAGAATGTAAAGTGTATAATTACTAATTGAGAAATCTTTTACATTTAGCAAAAACAAAAGGCATATACTTACTTGATGGTCCAAGCGGCTCCCATCAAATGGAACTTGCAACCGCAATTGAAGTTTCCGTAATCTTTCTTCCTGAAATGTAATAGCAATATTAGCTTTTAATTATGGAAATGACTTTAATATTTTTCACCACTAAATAAACTTACAACAGGTCATTCCAGCTGGAAGTTTCAAGTATAAATTACCAAGTATTTCATGTTTTCCTAGATTTCAAACACTCAACCCACTCGTTGCTTCTTCTTACAAGAATCACTAAGTGCAGATAAGAAAACATATAAAGGTACTAGAATTTCAAATACAACTTTTAGCACAACAAAAGCAAATTAAAAACTTCAAACCTGAACTATATAAATAAAGTAGCGAGATTATAGATATATAATAAGCCACTAATGATATTGTTTGTAATTACAAACTTTGATGATAATATTGACAATGCAAGATATATTTTATATTTGAGGAAAATGTCTCTTCATGATAGTAAAAGAAACCCCTATAGATTCTAATTATCAAAACCTTAGAAGAAAATAAAACCATATATACCATGACAAAATGGATAGAAACCATCATCAGCTTAAAGAAGTGGCATCAAAAAAACTTGTTTATACATTTAAATTTTAACTATTTTCTCATTTCAAGTATGTGAAAGGGTCTGCAATGTGCATTACCATCATTTCAAACATGTGGAAAAGTTTGCATTATCATTATGAACACGAACTCTATTCCTTATGGACTATAGATTCTCATTCAATCCAATCCATTGTATAAAGTTTAAACTCTTAAAAAACGAAAGGGCTTCTTGTCAAAAAAACAAAAACAAAGCATAACTCAAATAAAGAAAAAACAAAAAAAGTATAACAATGTCCATAAGGGATCAAAAGTTGGATTTGGAACCAAGAGAAGTCCAGTTTGACACTTGAGTTATGTCGAGGTCAAAACCCAAGGGGGTAGCGTGGGGTGTGTCTTCATAAAGGGGGATCTCAAATGCCAAAGTTGGCATGTTGGCTAGAGTCATTACCTGCAGATGGTCTTTATCATTATTATCTTTAGCATATAAGGGAGTGAGTGTACAAATCAACATTGGGAAAAAACATAAAAGAATTCAATGTATAAATGTAGCACAAGGAACAATTCCCATCCCTGGGGTACATGTCCCCTACATTTCCCCATCCCTAGGGACTTGTGGACTACAAGGGAAAGTAATCATTTGAAAGGAAACATCCCCGATAACACGGAGGACTTTCCCTATAATTAGTTCTCATATGTATCTAGAAGGTATCTTCAAAATCATAAAATTCAAGGGTGTCTTCTCACTGAAAAAAGTACTTGTCCATTTATCTTGCAGTCTTATAAAAATTTCCAATATTATTTGTTATCTCCTAGCCTAGGGATAACTAAGGAGATTATGTCTCGAGGCCCATAGGTCCTAGACATGGAGTACCGAGAGCCAGATCAACTTGAGCATGGCAATAGAGGGCCCATCCTTTTCTTCTTCAACGCCTCCACTTTGTCAGCAACAGCAGCATCCATCACATCGACCTGGTCCTGTAGCAGAAATGGGTCTTCCTCCATGAGGTAATGAGTCCGGGTATCATGGTATGTGTCACTCTAATTCTCAAAACATTTGAATATGTGCATTTAATTCTTTTTGCTTCTAACGTGTGCTTGGACCTTATGCCTTTCCACTTGACCACACCTGGGGGGAATGATAGGATGCCCTAGTAAGTTGGTTCCCATAGGGTTTGAGTTGCCACTGGAGGGATTCATGAAAGGTCATTGTTCGTTCCCACCATACTTACCACTTTTCATCGTTTTCCCGCTCATCCATCCCATACACTGGTCTAGGCATTAGGTTGACCAAACTATCAAAGGGTTGTACCTTACCTTATGGGAAGAAGGGGCTAAAGTCCCAGAGGGTAAAAGTAGTTGGCAAAAGATAAAAGCCAAAAGAATGAAACCTTGAGATGCTTCACCCAGGGATCCCCGAGAAAGCAATAAAAGGCTTCTCAGCAAGAAACAAAGGGACCCATAAAAATAATAAATCAAGACCTAGTTGGAGGATAGGGGGTCTCATCACGAGCCAGCCTATTAGGTCCACGAGCATGTAGCGCTATGACACTACCATTCAGCTGGTCACCACGCCAAGGTAGTGGCTCTTGGTGGCATAGCCAAGAGAAAGGGGGTCTCATCATGAGCCAGCCTTCTCATTTCTGGGAAATGCTTGTGGGTAACATTGTCACCAACGGTCATCACTGAAGATTTTCCAGGTCCTATCAAGTTGCCAACTAGGTTTGTCTTTGACCTCAAGTTGGCTCTAAGTTTCAACTGTCAATGAAGGTATTGCTGTTGTTTTAGGACAGCCAACAGTTTAGGAACTTCTTGCTGATTTGTTATGGTTACATTCACAATTTTAGGTGCTCTAGCATGTAGTTTTAGTCACCAAGGGTTAGCAC
>ML838851.1:25518-43799 GCA_009831015.1 Picea engelmannii
CGGGGATCATGAAACCTCGAAACTCAAAATTAAGTCGGGGAAGTTCACGGTTGAGTGCAGAAGACCGTGAAGGAAAAGAAAAGGACCTGTGGATCGGGTTTTTAGCAGAGATTCCGGCAAGGAATCGGAAGAGCCGCTTCGGCTCATGAACTGATTGAATGATCCTGTGAGTAGGAGCGCAAGGTGGTGGTTGTGTCTTACTGCATCAGTTTGGTATCAGAGATAGAACTCTGTTTGTATATTTCAAGTAGAGGGAGGAGCAAAAGAAGACAGGGTTGTTGAGGACTCTGTGGCGATTGTTTGCAGGTAGGCAACAATCAAGAAGATAGTCAGTAGGACTGTAGGAGGAAGCTGGAAACACTCGAGGTACAGAGTGACAACAACAGGTTTTCTAGGAGAGTAGACAAGGACAACGACATGGCTATTGAAGGCCGTAGATTTGCTGGAAGAAAGGACCTAGAGCTGATGAGTGACGCAGAATGGGATGAAGAACTCGCTGAGATGAACGCGAGACTGGATGAAATTGCAATTGAGATGCGGCAGGATAAGAGGTCGAGATGGATGCATGAATGGCCCATGAAGAAGCCAAAGATAAAATGGCCAGTCAAGGAGTTGATGACTAGAAGGCAGTGCAGGCTATTAAGAGGGTGGTTGAGGTATGCTGAAAACCTCAATGGACCAGAAGAAGAAATGGTTCGGATATGTGAACCAGAGACTGGGAGAGATCTTAGTGAAATGGGATCGGTTGAAGATCTCAAGAATTTCCAAGAGGGCAGAGAGGAAATTTCAAATTGCCAGGTGGGAAAAGAGCTGAGATAGCTGCGGGATCTCATGGACTGTCAGGAGGACAACCAAGGAATTTCACCTTGCCAGGTGGGCAATGAAATGAGGTCACTGTAGGATCTCAAAGACTGCTAGGAGGGTAGCGAAAGGTTTCCAGTTTTCCAGGTGGGCAAGGAAATAGAGATGGAATTAGTTGATTCCATGGACTACTAGGAGGGCAGTAGAGACATCCCATATTGCCAAGTGGGCAGGGATGAGCAGGTGAGTTTTGATCAGCCCGAGGAGCTGACAGAGCAGATGAGCTCGGAGATGAGTTTGGATCAGCAGGTGCAGCTGACAAAGGAGGAGGATCTGAGGGATCTTATGATGATTGGAGGAATTGAAATATTCCTACCACTTAGCCCAGAGGAGGCAGAAATCTATGTTGCAGATGCAACAACAACAGAAGAACAGTCAGCTGAGACTGTCAGGGAAGAAGGATTGGAGCAGATATCTGAAGCTGCCCAAGAAGAAAAAGAGAATGAGAATTCTGAGGAATGGCTCAACGCTTTCAGCCAGGAATCCGAAAGAAAAGAAGCTACAACATTGAAGCTGACAACAGAAGATAAAGTTCTCACTCCATGGGAGATGGAGTTGGAGATATTGCAGGATTGGCTGAACAATCCAAAACTAGCAAGAGAACTGACAGAAGTTGAGTTGTCAGAGAAGGTGACTGAACGGAAAGTCAGTCAGGAAGAGACTGCAGAGTTGAACTCTGCAGCAGAATGGACACTTGAGGCCACAGATGAAGATGAAGAAGAAGGCATGGAAGATCACAGTGATCTGCCCATGTGCAGAAAATTTTTGCAGCTAAGGAGACTACATGAATGGGACCAACATTTGAGTAGCTGGATGAAGTGATTGACATGATCAGAGAGCTGATGATCAGATCAGCAGAAACTGTCAGCAAGGAGAGGCTGAACAGAAGGACGGCAGCAGCAGCGCAAAAGACGCAGCAACAACAAGGAGATGGAGTAGATGAACAACTCCAGAGGATGATTTGGGATCCAGGAGGATTTCAACATCAGAGATGGGAAGCTCATGAGTAGGAGCTCATGAATTTTGCAAATGAGGAGTATGATGCAGGAGCATCTCTCCACGTCAGTCAACCAACTAGCCAGCCACGTCAGTGAATTCAAATCGCGCGTTGAAGAGAGGCGCAGCCTCATTTGGAATTTGAATTTAATGTAATTAAATGTTTAAGCTGGTGAGCTGTGAAGCCGTGCCTTTGTGCAGGCATTAGGTAGATAGGATTTTAATGTTTGTAAGGATGAGATCTAGATCCGGATAGCAGACTAGATAGCCCATTCAATGTAATTGAATAGGGTAGGTAGATTGGAGGGAAGAGCTCGAAGAGCCCCCTCAGGTAAAAAGAGAATTTAGTATCTCATTATGTGTGTGTGAGAAGTCAAAGAGTAAAAGTAGTAACTAGAGATAGAGAGAGTCTGCGAGTAGAGAATAGGAGAGAAGGAGCCGAGACCTTGTTACAGGTCGTTCTCAGGAACACCTTGTAAATATAAGCATTTGCCATTTTAATATAAACAGAAGCAGTTTTTCCTACATGGATTCTGTGTTAAATGAATGTCTGTGAGTGTTATTTATATATGTTGTAGATGTATGCTATAGGTTTGCATTTGCAGGAGTGTGCGTGATTTCAGGTGAAGGTCTTTGTGGTTTCATGCCAGGAGGGTGTGAAAAAGTACTGCGGTATCTGAATACCAATGCACAGAAGCACTTCTGAACTCTGTGGGTTCAGACAAAGACGTGTTGCGACACAAGAACTGGAGTCAACAACTCAAGGGAAGACCTCAAGGTTGCTGAACACCTTGGAGGCAAGGCTGTGGAGAAAGAACACAGTTGCAGACAGAATCTCTGAGGAGTTCTGTGAAGCTTTTCCAGATGGGCATTGAGCCAGTGCAAGGAGTGCACAGGGGAAGAACTCTACTGTGAGTTCAAGAAGAACCAGAATCACTGAGGATTCTGAAGAGCTCTGCCAAGTAGGAATTGAGAAGGTGCAAGGAGTGCACAGAGGACAGAACTGCTAAACGTTCTAGGAGGAGATACTCTGCCAGGTGGGAATTTGAGTCAGTGTGCAGACAGGCACAGGGAGAAGAGAACTCTTTGAGTTCCGAAATTTAAAGGAAGAGTCCACTGAAGGATCTTCACAGGGTTGTTGAACACCCTGTAGAATAAGCAATAGGTTGCTTGAGCAGAAGAATAGCCAGGAGGGCATTGAATTCTCCATCAGTAGAAGAAGGAGAAAGATTTATTTCCTTGGAGGCCTGAGTATTTGGAGAAGCTCAGGAGGGACAGTGCTTTCGGTGCACAGAGTCGTGGCTGCAAGGAGTGCAGAGGTTGAAGAAATATCTGGAGGAATTCAGAGTTTATAAAGCTTAGGAGAGACAAGCGTTTTCATACGCGAAGGCGAGAACTCAAAGTAAAGGAGTTCGCAGAGGAAAAAGAAGGCAAAGGTCAAGGCCTTTGAAAACTTGGAATTCTCCCAAGGCTGGGAAGAAGTGTGCAAGCTCAGGAGGGAGCACAACAGTCGTCAAATCGGCTGGAGAAAGAGATCTGGACCATTGAAGATTTCATGTCCAGGAAGGAAGCTCAGAAGGAGTGCACAAGAAGGACGAATCTGAACCGTCAGATCTAGAGCGAAATACCCGACAGCTGTCAGATCGGTTGGGAGTTGCACGAGGTTTAGCTTCGTGAACATGAGGGTGAAAGTCCCGACGAGAGGCGTGGCCATCGAGATATCGACGTTCAGGATATCGGAGTTCTCGAGGTCGAGAAAGTTGGGACATTTCAAGTCTCAAAATAGCGAAAGTGAATCTGAGCCGTCCATTTGTGGAGACGCGTGGCGGAGATCAAGCGACCCATCGATATATCGGCTACCGGGGTTTTGAGTTGACAAAGAATTTCTTGACATTGGGGTATCAAAACCTTCGAAATCATGAGATCGGATCAGGTTCATCCATCAGTTGGGACATGTGGCGAAGATCCATATTTTTGGGGAAAGTCCCGATAGAAAAGTCAAACCAGAGGATCGAGGTTCGGTGTTTCATGGATCCAGAGGATAAGACTTCCGGAGCATCAGAGGTCCCAAAATCGCGAGAAGCGATTAGGACCGTCCATCATAGGAGGACACGTGGAGGAGATTAGAGCATTCGGGAGATTTCCCAGGAGGGCTAAAGCGTAAAGTGCCGTATCGGTGATAGTGGTCATATGGGCCAGGATTTTAGCCAGGAGGGCTAAAGCGTAAAGTGTCGTATCGGTGAATTGACTCATCGGAGTTCAGGAGTCCGTGAGGACAGGGAACTCTTGACATCGGGGATCACGAAACCCCGAAACCCAAAATTAAGTCGGGGAAGTTCATGGTTGAGTGCAAAAGACCGTGAAGGAAAAGAAAAGGACCTGTGGATCGGGTTTTTAGTAGAGATTCCGGCAGGGAATCGGAAGAGCCGCTTCGGCTCATGAACTGATTGAACGATCCTGTGAGTAGGAGCGTGAGGTGGTGGTTGTGTCTTACTGCATCAGTACAGGTTGACTCCACCATATGTGAAAGATAATTAATGTTTATTGTAATAATTAATTATTTTCTGAGTTATTGAGGTCGTCCCTATTGTGCCAATAGACGCCACTTTTTGTCTGTCCAGTCTAATATAAATAAAGATGATTTCCCCATTGAGGAAACACACAAGTCACTTGTCATTTGGAAATTTCAGCAAGTACATTTCTAGGGATGAAGTGCACACCTCTCTTGGGCGCAAGTTTCAAGGTAGTATAACACCCTCTTGTGTGCATTAGGTTTCATGGTTGGAGGATATTCTCTTGAGAATATAACAAAGGATTGCTAGGTTTTTTCTCCCTTGTTGAGAAGGGTTTTCCCATGATACTTCTTGTGTTCTTGTGCATGGTCATTCTTCTTGTGATCTTGGTTATTGCAACACTTCTAAATTGTGTAGCTGCATTTGTTCATGGTTAAAGTAAATACTAAAATGAACTGAACCTCATGCTTGAGCCTATCATAGTGAAAATTCAACATGGTTTCAGAGTGTAGGTCTTGAAGAAGCCATTGCACAAGCTTCTAGCAACCATCCTCTCTCTTCTGCAGAACTATACAACCCTCCTAGGGTTTCCAGAAATCCGTATGACCCTCTCTTTTTTGGGTGTTCCAACACTTATTATTGAAACATTGGGGATAAATTTGCATAGGGGTGTACGTACTCCCTCAACGCACCTCCAACAACTCTTATATTTCAATTCTGAGAATTCTGGATTTTTGGCCCTAAGGTTTCTAGGGTTTCACAATTTTTTGTAGAAAATTTAGATTTAGGGTTTCTACATCTCATTGAAGGAGATTTTTAGCTCATCAATGTTATTTTGAATTTCAAGGCTTATTTTTGGCAGTGACAAGCCCAAAGAAATCTAAGACTGCTAGCCTAGCCTAGTCGTTAAGTTTCTTAGCCTAGTTGGTAAGGGTTTGTGAAGAATCTGTAAATATGATGAACATAACCTTGGTAGAAGATAGGCTTGATGGATCAAGAAAACTTCAGTTTCTAGAAGCCAAGACTTTAGATCACCCTTGAAGAGGATGATCTATTATGGGTGATACAAAAATCTTTACCAGAGGCAACTACTGATGAAGAGAAGGAAGAAATGAAGGAAGATGGTGTCAAGGCAAGGAAGATAATCATCTACTCAGTAAGAGATCATCTCCTGCCTCATATTTCCAACATGAAGACAACTTATGAAATGTATGAAGCATTGAAGAATATGTTTGAGAGTAAAAACACCCTCATAGCTCTTACATTGAAGGACCAACTTCAAAATATCAAGATGACAAAAGGAGACACCGTTGCTATCTTCTTCATGAATATGTTAGAGATTAGAGATCATCTAGGTGCCATTGGAGAAATCATATCAGACAAAGAACTTGTTTTGACCACTCTCAATAATCTTCCAAAACATTGGGAACCATTTCTTCAAAGTATCAGTGGTAGAGAACAACTACCTACTTTTGATCGTCTATGGACATATTGTGCCCATAAAGAAATCAAACTTATAGCTAAAGGAGTGGAAGACTCCCCTCATGATGAAAATCATGCTCTTGCACTTCATACAAAGAAAGGAGGAATAAATAAAAGAAACTTTAGGAAAACATTCAAAGACGAGAAGACTTCATTAGCTTCAAGTTATGACCAGACAAAAGACATTTCAAAGATCCAATTCTTTAGATGTGACAAGTATGGACACATTGCGAGAAATTGTCCTACCAGGAAGAGAGAAAGACAATATGCTTCCACTGCTGACATGGAGCTAGACCCACCTCAAAAAAATGAAGACATGAGAGATGAGGATTTCTTCCTATAAGACCAAATACAATATTGAGCATGACTGTGGACTAGGGTAAATTTTTGTACTACTTTCCTTATTTGATGAACATGTCATTGTTTTCATTCTGATAATGAAGGGTATTATCCCTGGTGTGGGAGCCCTATTGCCTTGGACCTACATTATCCCTGGTACGAGAGTCCAAATTTTCTTGGTTGATTATTATCCTAGTACAAGAGATCAACAAAGTACTATAGAGTTAGTAGAGAACCTGAGAAGACATGACATGCCTCTAGGTTAAGCAAACAGGAAAATGAAGATATCTATCCTTCAAACTTCAGAGGGAGTCACTTGACTCAGAGGGAGTCAAACTATTTGAGAAGAAGGAAGAGACAATACCTTCTCCCCTTCAACAGTTCAGAGGGAGACAATCATTGTTCTAGATGATCCAGTTTCTCCAGTTGATGTTCCCAGAGACATTGTAGTAGGCCATAAAAGACCTTCCTGGGCTCGAAAAACTCTGCAGGAGGCAGAGGGACATGCAACTCTTCAAGGCACATTCCAAGAGAGTAAGAGACCAAAGAGATTTTTGGGCTATTTTTCACCCATGATCCACATCATTGACACTGAGCCTTCTTTTCATGGAGAAACAACAGGTCAACAGGTATGGCAAGATGCCATGGCAGAAGAGTATCAGTCCATCTTGAAGAATGATGTGTGGGATATTGTTCTGAGACCAGAAGGGAAGTTTGTAGTAACTTTGAAGTGGATCTATAAAATCAAGCATGTAGTTGATGGAAGTGTCGAGAAATACAAAGTGATATTTGTAGCTAGAAGATTCTCACAGGTGGAGGGAATTGATTATGAGGAGACATTTTCTCCAGTAGCCTGATACACCTCCATCTGTACTATCATTACACTAGCTGCATCCATGGGTTGGAAAATACATCAGATGGATGTAAAGAAACCATTTCTCAATGGAGAGATTGAGGAAGAAGTTTACATCGAGAAACCATAAGGACTCGTGATACACGATGAGAAATCTCATGTGTGAAGGTTGAAGAAATCCTTGTATGGACTAAAGTAGGCACCTCATGCTTGGTACGAGAAGATGATGGATTCTTGATGAGTTTGGGCTTCAAAAAAAGTGTTGTTGATCCAAACCTATATTATCACGTTGTTGGTGATGAGTGCCTGATCTTGGTCCTGTATGTGGATGACTTATTCCTCACTGGTTCATAAAGACTTATTGTTGAATGTAAGTGAGAATTAACTTCTGAATTCGAGATGAAGGACCCGGGTATTATGCACTACTTCTTGGGACTAGAAGTATGGCAGAGGACTGATGAGATTTTCATGAGTCAAGTAAAATATACAGTGGAGATATTGAATAAGTTTGGTATAAGAGAATGCAAATCCATGCCTACACCGATGGTGATGGATTTGAAGAAAATGAACGATGCTTCTACTGATTTAGGCGAGATTGATCCACATTTGTACCGAAAACTTATTGGATCATTGGTGTATTTGGTTAACACTAGACCAGATATATGCTATGCAATGAGTTTACTTAGTTAGTTCATGAGTCAATTGAGACAGACTCACTAGATAGAAGGAAAACATGTATTGAGATATCTACGAGGTACATTTGGATATGGCCTGAGATATGCCTCTAGTGTAGACATGAGTTTGCAGGTATATGCTGATGCATATTGGGAAGTTAGCGGAGTGGACTGGTAGAGCACATCAGTTTTTTTTTTTTACCTTGGGGTCTGCCATGATTTCCTGGTGTAGTATGAAACAGAGTTCCGTGGCCTTGAGTACCGCAAAAGCAGAGTATATAGCATTGAGTTTGGAAGTCTGTGAAGCAGTGTGTCTTCGCAATCTCTTGACATATTTATTTGATCATGAGATGGATTCTACCATTATTCATTGTGATAACCAGAGCTGTGTGAAGCTCTCTAAGAACCAAGTGTTTCATGCTAAATTGAAACACATTGATAAAATATCATTATATCAGAGACATGGTACAGAGGAAAGTAGTACACATGCAATACCTTCCTACAGATGAGCATATTGTGGATATCTTCACCAAACCGCTTGCCAAGACGAAGTTCGAGTACTTTCGTGAGAGAGTTGGCCTAGTGGAGAATGCCTCCCTACATGAGAGGGAGTGTTGATGATTACAACTTCGTTAGAAATCCTCCACAACACATTCTCCTCTGAGACTGAGTTGAGTCGACCTGTGAGAGAGCCCATGTGTTGGGTGTGCCCATGTGATGGGTGTGCCCATGTGATGGGTGTGTTGTTCCTCTTTAGACTGAGATGAGACGATGTGTGCCCTTGCGTCGAGTGAGGATGCCCATGAGATGGGTGTGTGTTTCCTCTCTGAATTGATATGAGACGATGTGTACCCCTGTGTGGGGTGAATGTGCCCATGTGATGTGTGTGCATCAAACTCTAGACTGAGTTGTTATGATATTTAGTCTCCTACCTTGTGGACATAGTTGAGTTAGGCTTGAGATGGTACTCCTGATGATTCTCTTGTGGACTCGGTGAGATAGATATCTGTTGACTAGGACATCCTTGTGGCTGAGAACATGTGGACGTGTCCCTAGTGGCTGATCACTAGTGGATGTGTGGATCCCTTGCTATATTGTATGAGATTAAGATTTACCTATAACCCTAATTGTGATGTAAGGGGTATAGGTCGGCCCCACCATATGCGAAAGATAATTAATTATTATTGTAATAATGAATTATTTTTTGAGTTATTGAGGTCAGTCCTGTTGTGCCAATAGACACCACTTTTGGTCTGTCTAGTTTAGTATAAATAAAGGTGATTTACCCATTGATGAAACACACAAGTCACTTGTCATTTGGAAATTTCATCAATTACATTTCTAGGGATGAAGTGCGCACCTCTCTTGGGCACAAGTTTCAATGTAGTAAAGAAACCTCTTGTGTGCATTAGGGTTTCATGGTTGGAGGATCTTCGCTTGAGAATATAGCAAATGATTGATGGGCTTTTTATCCCTTGTGGAGAAGGGTTTTCCCAGGATATTTCTTGTGTTCTTGTGCATGGTTATTCTTCTTGTGATCTTGGTTATTGCAACACTTGTAAATTGTGTAGTTGCATTTGTTCATGATTCAAGTAAATTATAAAATGAAATAAACCTCATGCTTGAGCCTAACATAGTGAAAATTCAACACTTTCTAGATTCATTCCAACAAATGCGCTCCACCTGAGTTGTAACATCCAAAAATGCTCCTGTAACAACTGTCCTCAGAGGTCTCCACATACTCGTCCATTCTATAACAGTGCTCCCAGCTGCCCCAATGCTACAACTCTACAACATTATTATGATCTAGACCACTACTGTTACTCCCAACAATCCAAATTATGCAACTTTGTAGCTTTCAATCGATATGCACCACTGTGGCTACTGCCAACAGTCCAAATGTTGTAACTCTGTAGCATTCAATCAATCTGCATAACTATTGTTACTCCCAACAATCTATCTCATTCACATACTGCAATAACCAATCATTGTTGTAAAATATTTGTTATGTCCTTGTAACTACTTTCGTTGTGTCATCCCCAGGATGACTGAGATGCTATTGCATTAGACTCCCCAGTTTTCAAGAAATTATGTGCTCATACTTATGAGGTAAATCACCCGCATCTACAACTATCTAGTGAAAATACATTAATATCACACTATCAACTCTACAATCCTCTTCTGTTATACACTTCAATCTCCAAGACATCTTCCTCTGTTGCACATTCCTTCATTGAATTCATTGTTGTCCACAATCCACAACAAGACAACAATACTCTCTTCATGGAGATCTAGAATTTTTCATCTTATTCCTGTTGCAACTCAAGTTCTCATACTACTACCTTCTCTATCTCTCTTTCTTCATTACTACAAGAAATAGTCAGGTAATTTTCAGTGATGCATCACCAACACAATTGGATCCGAGTCACGTTCAATATGGGACATCCCATTTTCCTTTTTCATGTAGTGTACAAAGTTCCTTTGGTGCAACCAACCACTCATGCTCGAAACTACAACATGGAGTCACATGGTCCCATGTTACACCTCCCTTGACTCAATCCACATCACCTGCATAACTCTATCTAAGTCATGTCCAATCCATGACATGCCACTTCCCTTTTTCATGCAGTGTACAAAGTGCCTTCAGTGCAACCATCCACTCATGCTCGAAGCTATACAACATGGGGTCACATGCTCCCATGTTACACCTCCCTTGAATCAATCCACAACCATACAGAAACTACCTCAGTTGGTGATTATGTCAATGTATACACATTCTTGAAAATTACTAGAGACAAATTTCGAGAGTCTTCTTCTCCTCGTAGCACCTCCATGCTTGGTCTTCAACAAGCTTCACCCTACTGCAACATGTCTTCTTCCTCGGGAGATTTGAAATATTATCCTATCTCTGTCAGAAACATCTTCATCATCTTCCTCATCCTTTAGACTATATGTTATCTGTATTCAACTCAAAAACTTTCATCATGCTTCATCTTCAATACATCATCTTCTTCATCGTCTGCAACCCCTATAATCCTTGTAGTTTCCTTTTCTGCATATACATATTCTATTGTATTTTCTCTTCAATTAATCACATCCACTTCCATCTGCAACCAAAAATTTCTTCTTCCTGCAGACAGGAAAACACATATCCATGGAATTTTTTTTTCCATATTCTCTCCCTCCTTTCTTCGTTACATCCGACACAAACATGTGTCTCTATTTTTCTTGCCGTAAATTTTCTACATCTCTTTTCTTTCTCATTCTCTTAAATTTAGGTCCACACAAAACTTGTAATCACAATCTGATAGTAATGCCCTCACTGCTACCAACCTTCTCCTCATAACATATGCACCCAAACTCTAGTCCAGGAAACCTTCCGACTATATTCCTCCCACAACCACACTTGCTCATTTCCAGTGACCATGTCTTCATTCCAAGATAACAATCATGGATAACCGCCACCACCACTGCTATCTATTTCTAGCAGCCATTTATCTCAAAGACTTTTTTATTTTCAACAACACCCTTCTGAATGTTGTTTCAGCAATTTTATATTCTTTGTTATATTTTCCCATTTCAGGCTTCACCTTGACATTTGCTACCAATCCATTATTTGCATTCTAACTCTCAATTTTTGTACCTCATTAACCTGCTCATCTTCGTGAAGAAATCCTAGGGAGGTATTTTACAGCCCTCAACTAGACTACGATTCACATGCCCTTTCTCCAAAAATGTATCCTAGCATTCTTCCTCCAGTAACACAAGCTAGACCCATCATTCTCCTGGTCTTCTTCTTTGAATTTTCTTCCATCCCATAGCTGAACCGTGCTATGATATCTTGTCACATTCTTTCACCCCAAAGATGAATCACACTCTGATATATTTTCACATTCTTTAATTCCAAAATTGAACCATGGTTGATATCTTCTCACATTATTTCACCCCATATATGAACCAATATCTGATACCAATTGACACAGTGGGCCATCCTCCCCCTGCCATCAGAGTATGTTCACAACAAAAAATTTATTCATGTGTGCGTAATAGGAATCACAACTACCATAACACTTCTTCATCATTGCTACATTTTCCTTCTATCACCTGATCATGCCACAACCCCTATGGTTGTACCTATGCTCCCACATATCCACGATTTCTTCCCTATAGTGTCACAACGGATGCTATAAAATCACCAGTCGGTATCAACCAACATGCTTTATGTTCACTTGCTGCAACTTTCCTTCTGTTGAAACTCATTGCTACAGTTCATCTTATGCTACAACTCACCTCTGCTGCAACTTTCCTACCAACTCGCTGCTACAATTCGTCTTCTTCTGCAACTCACTGCAGCTAACCTCTTTCTGAAACTCGCCTCTTGCCGTGACTTTCCTTCTACTGCAACTTACCTCCACCCATGGCTACAACACATATCCTTTTGTTGCACCCCTTCTCTATTGAAACATGTATCCCTTTACATCATGAATTTGGTGTGGGAAATCTCTTGCTGCAACATGTAACCCACACTAAGGACAACAACTTCTATTCACATCTTCTATACTCAAACCAAACCCTCAACGCTCGTAGAACCAAAGTGCTCATACTCCCTATGGAAGACCACAATTTCCAACATGGCCTTCCACAGACTCGTGCCACCTGCATGGCCATATTATACAACACTATTCTCTACAGTATTAGTCATTCAAGAAAGACCTTAACTCGTACATAATTATGTCAAGAATAAAGTAAATCCATCATACAAGATTTCATTCACACACATGCCCAAAGGGATTAAATCTGTAAAACAATAACTCTTTTATTCATTCAAGCAATTATAATACATCGATGCTAAGACTGTATATGACCACACAATTTTCATTAGGTTTCCAGGCCAGAGGGCATGGAAACCTCAATCACTTCTCTCTCTCCTATCTCGCGAGATATTCCTTATTGTCAGTTCTGCAAGCTCCCTCATCAATATCTTTGATGTTGTGTTTTATTCTTTCTAGAAACTGTTCACTTTAGTTTCCCAAGGCTTCTCATGCCCTTTGATCTTCTAGATTATTTTTCATCCTTTCCGCAGTGACTCTTCATCTCCCGCGCATCCTTTCCAACTTCATTCCAAAAAATGCACTCTACATGAGTGGTACCATCAACAAATGATCATGTAACAACTGTCCTTAGAGTCATCCACACACTCTTCCATTCTATAGCAGTACTCCCAGCTGCCTCAATGCTACAAATATGCAACATTATTCTGATCTACACCACTTCTCTTACTCCGAACAGTCCAAATGTTGCAACATTGTTGTTACTCCCAACAATCCAAATGTTGTAACTCCATAGATTTCAATCGGTCTACACCACTGTTGTTACTCCCGACAATCTATCTCATTCACATCCTGCATCAACCAATCACCATTGTAACAACTCTATCACATCCTCGTAACTACCTTCGTCGTGTCATCCCCAGGATGACCGGGATGCTACTACATAAAAAGAGATGGATCCCAATCCATTCATAGGATAATTAACATCATTATTCAAATCAACTCACATTCCTCTCTCTTTCTCTTGAAACTTGCTCAAGATCGTCCTATCATAATTCAAATGTCTCTATTCCCCACTATCTACAAAACATCCAAGATCAAACATAGTGTTGGTTTAAAAATAAGAGACCATGGAGAAGGTGGTATCGATATTGGACTATGAATTTTATAATCCATGTATAGTCTTTTTCACTCCCTCTTATATGTTTCTGTTATTGCTTGGCATTCCCATTCTTTTTCTCTAGACATTGGCTAACATAATGTCATTTTCGTCAACACTTGAAACACTTCACATGAATCAAATCCTTCTTACCTCAGTTTGATTCTTCCTTATTACCATTCCCAGGACTTTCTTGCTTCGCTTCCTCATACTCCCCATGAGGGATAACTCTTCTACTTCACTTTGTGTCTTGTTGAACTAGATACTAACCTTATCTCTTCCTACACAAAGTCATCCCAAAGATTCTCAAAAGATGGTAGCTTCTTTCAAGCAAAAGTTTCTTGGAAAAAGGGTTTCCAACATGGAGTAAAATTGTTGAAAGAAATGGGAACTAACTTCTTATTATCCACTTTTTCCCTAGTGGAAGGTAATTTATCTCTCAACTATATTATCCTTCCCAAGTAGCTAGTCATTGAATTTATGTCACTCATGCAAATGGCCAAGGGATTTTTTTCTCAAGAGAATTTTCTTAGAGATATCTACACTTAGATAAAATGTAATCAAATCACCATAGATGTCCTTATTGATCTTCTTCTTTGCAATATTATTTTTAAAATGAGCCTTCAATGAATCAAGAATGTTTCTTTTTATCTTAGCCTCATTTTTATTATGCTGAGATCTGGTTGTTTTGGATTGGTATGTGTATTGATGTATTTCTCAACATGTTCCCAAAGATCAACCTTTGCCATTAGAATTTGTAGTATATACTTCCAATGTGAAAAATTGGAAGTAAATTCCAACTTTTCACATGCTGTAAGACCAATATTAGTCATCCTTGCAATTTTGAAGCACACCTTAAAGAAAAATCAACAACATATCAAATAGATCACCCTGCCAGGGTTTAAGTGCTCATGTAGAGAGCACAAAACAATTGAAATATCTCAATTCACATATCAATTGCCTCTCCCAAGCATCAAGCAATTGAAATATCTAACTCCCTCTTCACCAAGAGAGAAATCTTAGTCAAACTGGCTTTGATATATTTTGTAAATTTCAAACACTTTAAAACTATTTCAAAATTTCACTTTATGTACTTGATGTTCATCAGATCTATTTTATATAACTTTCATCCTTATGTATGAATATGAAATATAAATTACAACACCAATATACTTCACTTTTTTTCTAACCAAATCACTAAGTAAGCTTGATAAAATAGACACCAAAAATATGTCTCTTGAAGTAGAGAAGATTTATAGTGCTTAGGGGACAATATCCTTCATCGATAAGATTTGAAAATTACTTTAGTTGTAGTATATTTCTTACAATAGTATCTCTGATTTCTAGTTTCTTCTTAGCATGATAAATCACACAACATATCATTCACGTTGTCCCAATAAGATAACACATAGAAACAACCAAGAAACCACTCATAAACATTTAGATCACAAGCGTGATCGATTTGCAACATATAAATTTGGACATAGATGAAGATATGATTCAATATTCTCGTCTCATCCCAAGTTGGTACAACCTATCCTTTTAGCTCATCCAAGAAAATACACTACAATTGCTACCAAACCCTAGCTAGGGCATCCACTATAAATAACAAATGTTAACTAGCAATACCACAACCTAGCAAGGCATATCACGAAGCTCTTGCAGTTGCACCAAAGGCTCCACAACAAGATAATAATACACTAACAATTCCACCCTTTGATATCCTTGTTTCATAACACAAGCCTTTGAGGATATTCAAAATCTTGCATCACTTAAACCCTAACCTAAAAAGCATTCTCTATATTTTATCTCGCGTAAACCCTACCACACCGAGTCTTCACCTAATCCTTTCAAGTCTTGCATTACAAAAGAACAAGGTCTACAATACAAGTACATTAAGAAGATACATATGAACTAATGAATAAGTTGTTTATACAAAGACACCAACCTGCTAAATTATATAAGATAAGTCAGGAAGGTGAACAATAGAAAGTGGACTAAGTCCACAAGAAACCTAATATAAGCCACTAGAGTAGGTCCACAGAAGGAAAGATCCTCCCCAACTTGGTGTACATATGTTTTTAGGTGGTTGGTATCCAACTCCAAGTGATGCACTCTACAAGCTAAGGCTCTATATGTCAAGCACTCCCCATCTCAAGGTTGCATGCTCTCTAAGCAAGGATTCAAGATCCAACACTCCTCCTCCATAGGTATGTTGTTGATTTGTGTAGCCTCGAGTAGGTATTATCACTTGGCCTAGGTGCCAGGAAAGTGGGAATCATCGTGGGCACCACATCAAACTTTATTTTGGGTGAAAACACCCTTTGAATGAAGTTGAGGCTTCATGGGCTTAATGATGGTATTTGTGGGTTTTTGATGGGGCTTCACACCCACATAGGAATCCTAAATTGGTGTTGACTTGTGAAGGGGATTTTGGCATACCCCTTTGACTCACATAAATATAAATAAATTCATTGTGAAATTTGATCATTGTGGAGACAAGTGTGAAGAGGAGCTTGGTAATTTTAGTTATCCTTTGGTGACCTCAGTTGCAACGATGGAGAGAGGCCCCTAGGCCTCATATTTTTTTGTGTTTTTCTTGTCTTGGGTAGGTATTGTATAGAGGAGGGCTACAACTAGTTCTAGGAGGGTAGTAGTAGGTTAAGAGAAGGCTTGACCTACCTAGGAGAGGAAACTACATCCTAGAGGGAATTCAGCCTACCCATGGGAGCCTAGCCGTAGAACCTAGAGGAGCCAAACAACAGGTAAGGAGGGGATGAGGGTTGTTGAGGTCTATTCCAGTTGATAACAATAGGCCCTAGGCCTAGAGAAGGTCTAACAGAAGGTGCAACCTACCGTTGGAGAGTTGCCACAGGCTAGAACAACCTAGAGGAGGTCTACATAGGTGCTAGAGGGATTCCAAAGAGGGATGGAACATAGGGATATTATGGAGGACTGTTACAAGAGATTTGGATAGTCTATGAAGGGGATGATATAACACTATCACAGTCACCTAGTACAACATTTGTGACATCAATATTGACAAAAATATATGAGCATACTTTTGGATAGTCTAAAGACATATTTTTGGGGCAACAAAGAGGGACATTACTAGGTTGTAAAAAAAGTCATTTGGAGAAGACCTAGGATAGCCTTAAGGGACTATTATGTAGATATTTAAGCTACATGAAGAGGGATGAGTCAACATATCCTTGGAGTGTCATTTGGATAAGCTTGGTGGGGAGATTGAGGACAACCAGGAGGGTTGTTGCAACAATACCCTACGGGTGATTTTGGAGCAACTACGAAAGAAAAAATCTTGTGCAGGAGTTGTAGAGGAAGGGGAGGGTATGAATTCCATAAACCTCAACCTCAGGGAGAAACATTGGCACAAAAACCAATAAGTGTGTTGGCAGCAGGCCGAATTGGAAAGAAGGATGATCATGGGGAAAGAAAGCGTGCAGGGAGCGAAGCAACAACTGGAAGGGAACACAACATGCACACATGCAAGAAAGCATGCATAAGGAAAGCGACAAATAGAAGGAAGAACAACATGCACATGAGAGGAAGAACTAATGTCAGTAGGGTTAGGGTTTTGGTAATGTATTGTAATGGATCAAGAGCCAAAGATGTATAAATACTGATACAGAGGTATTATAGGGTTGTTTTTGTTGTTCACGAATTTTGTAGTTGTTCCAATTTAGTTAGTAATTGGGTTTATATTTTGCTGTATGAACTGTTTTGTACATTATTGAGCTAGATGATATGAGAGAAGGTATATCGTGAAGATTATATCGCAGGCTGAGGAGCCTGGTGTGATCTAGTTCGCCTCATATAGATCTTACCCATCTGAGGAGATTTGTAAGCGCATGACGCGTAGATACATGACTATCATAATTAAAGAGAGCCAAGAGCCAAATCTTTGTGGATGTATCCCAGGAGGGGGTGAACCATGGTAATATCTGTGTAATGTGATGAATGCATGCCTATATTTATCCTCTTTTCAATAGTGATTTGTTATGCTTGAATGAATGAGTTGTTATATTGTTTGTTTAAATATTGTTCACGATACTGAGGGAACAAGCTGCTGAAATTACTAAATAATCGTGAATAATAGTATGTTACATTTATCAGTTCTAATAAGGGTTCAATGGTTGAGTTCTCATATCTCATTCTCAATCCTAGGATGTAAACACCTGAGTCTTGTAGCCACCCATTAAAGCTATCTTGGGTGAGACTGCGCAGTGCATTCTGTGTGCTGTGTTGCCTTCTGGTTTACCAGGAGGGCCGATAGTTTTAGAGGCTTTGTTGGAAACCCAAAAGATATCAACCCTGGGTCAATAACTCAAATGATATAGAAGAAGAGATAACCAACAAATGGCTCTGTTTCCATTAGTAGGAACAAGAAAGGATTGAGTAGATAAGATAAGTCGAACATTTGTCGGAGACAGTTCAAGAAAAGGTTAGGGCAGAGACCAATGAGCCATTAGAAGGGAATGTTGAGACCGTGGAATCCCACAAAAGTAGAGATCGAAAGATTCTTGAGAAAAAAAGAGATATACTTTCCACAGAAAGACAATAGAAACCCTAGAATAACACCTCACAAATATCTTGAGAAACACGTGTTTACTGATTTGCACAAAGTCTTTTTCTGCGATTTTCTGCATCTATTGTAGGAGTGGATACTAAGGTTGAAGGATAACCATGTGACAAACCAAATTCAACAGTTAGATTGTGTTGGTCACTATAATTGCTTAATTAATTTTAAACAACCAAGTGAAACATAAATTATCAACCCAGGGAAGTCTTTTATTTCAAAGATAGCCACGCACTGTATACGCTCAATTCCAAAAG
>WSFP011307777.1:0-43799 GCA_009831015.1 Picea engelmannii
AAAGGGGTCCATTCTCTTGGGGTTGTGAAGGTTGGGTAGAAGAGAGATGGTGTGCCTTGGATTGTTGTGATTGTTGAAAGGCCTGTGAAAGCTTGAGTGTTGAGAGGCCTGTTATTTATGATACTGGTGGCAGTTCGGATAGAACTGTCCAACACTCATAATTCTTAGAGTTTCCAGTAGGGATATTTCCTAACCAATATAAATGGAGCCCTGGAGAGAAGTGGGACAGTCTAAGGGACTGCATGGAAGAGAAGGGTGTTTGTTTCTTTGGGTGGTGCAGGCTCACAGGGAAAGAGAGATGGAAATTTGGGTTTTGCTGTGAGGTTGGGAAACCTGAGAGTTAGTTTGCCAAATGTTGTGTGTATTAAATTTGGCCCAGGACCCATCCTTGTGGATTCATAGCCCTGGCTTGGGGGTTACCTGATGTTGAGAGTAAATGAACAATAATGTCTATGTTTGGGAGGAATGTCCTTGGTCTACAACTAGTTGGTGAACATTTACTTGCAAGAGAAGTGTTCTTTGTGTTTTTTGTGTAATGTTTATTTTCATTGTGTATTTAATTATCTCTGAGATATGTAATTTTAATGTGTTTGTATGTTGGTTATTTGTTGTGCATGGCACATTGTTTATTTATTTATGTTGTAGCAAAGATCTTGTCTTATGCATGTGATTTTCATTCCTCTTAATTAACTTCGAAGTGATTTGAATTGAGATAAGTCACTGTGAAGTGAGTCCCTAGACTGCAACGTTCCTCACCTGTGAGTGGTTGGGTGTGTTGTAGTCGGATTAAGTTGTGTATCCTGGCTTTTGGCTGGATGGGTACATTACAACAACCGAATGAACTTGTATTTCCTGTTGTATGTTAACTTCTGCATGTTATATTTGTTTTAGAAATTGTATTGGGTTGTTTAGTAGGGGTGTGACCCAGCTGGAGGATGGGTTCATTACAAAGTGGTATCAAAGAAATTTTTTTGAGTATTGGTAAGAAGAACATTACAAAGTGGTATCAGAGAAATTTTGTTGCATATTGGTAACGGGTATGTTACAAATCCAATGTAAACATTTTGTCAAAGAAATATTGGGAGTTGGTGGGTAAAACAAACTCAGTGTTGTCCCCAATTTAACTAAGGCTTGCCAAACAATATAAAATATACCTTGTTATCAGGATGGAAAAAATAGAAGTGAAAATTTAAAGGGTAAAGACCAAACAAGAATTTGAGGTGATTGAGATCATGGACCATTCATACCACTATCCATCTCTACTTGGTATTGACCAGGAATTTGATAACAATGCAATGCTAAAGTTGAAGCAGTAGAAGATGTCCTTTTAGATAAACACATTATGTTTTATTAATCCATTGGATATAAATGAGGGAGATATATACAATGATCCCATGGATGAATATATGTAGAGTTCAATAATAGATAACACATACAACATCATGGTGAATAAAGAATATTATGTGAATCCAACAACTAATAGTGAATTGAGTTGGAGAAGCATTTACTCCTATGACACAAATTCAGAAGATGTTATGGATAGATGGAAGAATAAATTGTATGAACTATAAACCTAGATATATGCACAAATTGCTAAAGCAATGCACTAGATTGTATCAGTGTTGTGCAACCTGCCAAGATTTGATGGAACAAGTCCATTAGATACATTTTTGGTGCAAATAGAGGGGTTGATGCCTGTGACCCAAAGAATTCAAGCTATGGAAATAGTGGTTAAAGGAACACTTGTGTGTCGGTGGGTGACACCCTGTGCATAGATACAAGAGTGGGCACAAGTAATGGAGTGTATCAAAGTTAGATTCCATCCCCCGATGGATTTTGAATTGATGAATTGGTAAAAGGGAACCAAAAATCCTTAGGAACATAGTTAATACTGTCAAAGGCACTGAACAACCAAGAATGTTCCTAGTACACAATGGGTTCATAGGTTTGTCCATACGATGGAAATGGTACCTAAAAGTTGAGGAGACAAGAAGGAAAACAAGAGACATCGAGAAGACATCAAGAACCAATGAGAGTGCCCTCGAATTCTTCAAATTACTCATACAGCAGTGATATAATCCATCACAACTTGGTAGGGGTAATATGAATGAGTGATGTGGCCCCAAACCTAAGGTATTTGTCCCAAGTCTCGATGGTACAATTCTACAACATGTGAATAAATAAGTCGATGTTGATTATGGTAGAAATTATCTGATTACCAGTCATTGAGTTATACCGTCAACAAAAATGAGGGGACACACTGATGATGAAAATGGGCCCAAAGGTACCTATTATAGTCTAGCTAGTGTGGATAGAGGATCTAATGTTGAACACTCATAGAATAAATTGATTAGGAGTCAATGACGTAAACTCACTATCAATTGTGAGGAATCCTACCACTAAAGACTGCAAGATCCAAGGTACTAGCTAGTTTCTAGACCCCTCTCTTACATAATTTGTTGAAGTCAATAGGAAGATATCTATCTAAGGAGTTTCTTAATGTATCCCTCATCAATCAACATGAAACATACAATAAGAGATTATGTGAAGAGATAAAATCACCAAGTACAACTAACACTAGGATGCTTGACTTAGATGATCAACAAGACTTCATATGGCACCATATAGCATGACAAAATGATGACCTGGAAACAAGACTTGAACATATAGCACAACATAATTATGACCTCATAGCAAGACACAAGAGCACCATTGATATAGTGCAACAACACATGATGCATTGAAAAACTTTCCATAATGACTATAAGAGTAACCAATTGGAGGAGTATATGTGACTCATAATGATGGTATGTGGCTCCTAGGAAATCTATAACCCAAATATAGTAAAATGATGCAAACAAGTTCCATGTTCAAGGGATACACAACTAATGTTCCCAAATTTGTAAATACAGATCAATGGTAAAAAAAAAACTCATTATTTTTTTATTAAGTGTCTCCTTCATGGTTTTACGAGCATGAAAGAGAGATAAAAGTGAGCTCGATAGTGTCTTTTTTGTTAGTTTTTTACGATCCAAAAGAATAGGTAAAAGTATACTCTTGAGGTGTCTTTTTCATGTTTTAATGAGCACAAAAAAGAGCTAAAAGTAAGCTCGTCATTAGTTAAAAGTTAGCTCGTCTAGAGAGAATGAGTGGCTTAATATCATGCATCTATGTTCCAAGTGCATGGAACCAAATGATCTAGATATTTAATTAGCTAATTAATGACTTGATTTCTTTAATACTAGGAAAACTAAGACAAGTAAAACACATAAAGATATTATGAGCATAAATAATAAGTACGAAAGAAACAAGAATGATACAACGAGATTGATAACATATTTCACCCAATGTGAGATACGACTCTAGGTCCACTTCCAATGGAGTGGTCTCTTCAATTATGATGCAAAATGAGAAAATTACATCAATTCCTCGATCTCAATAGTTGTTCCTCTACTCTATTGCAGCACAATGGCCTCCAAAATCCTCTGGAATTATCTCTCTCCTCTTCACAATCCACTAAAAGGGATAAAAGAGATCATATCAATCAACATTACAAAAGAATGCGGCTTTAAAACAAACAAATCTCACACTCATTACCAAAGTAATGTTTCCAATGCATTATTGTTCATCCCTCTTATAAAATTTTAGAACAAAATCAACCCAGGGTCCAGCCCGCGGTCTTTGGGATTTTCATTGATGTGAATTTTACCAAATCAAAATGATTCAGTGTGGGCTATATGACAAGTCACATCGAATTGGCATGTTGGTTGATTGTATATGGTTTAAACCGTTGGTTGGAGGGGAGGTCACAGGGTCAAACTCATGGACCTTCCCCCTTTGGTATATATGGTTATGATGACTTTAATTATGGGAGGTTCGTCGATGGTTCCCAAGTCCAGCCATTGAAATTTTGGTGAATTCATTACACTGTATCCCAGAGGTCGGGGAATTCGATCCCAACCAACCACCCATTTTCCAATTTGGGTATATAACCTTCTTGGCCAATTAGAGGTTGCCACATGGTAGCCTCTGATTGGTCCATGTCATGATAAGGCCATGTCACCATCCAACCTAGATTCCATGTCATCTGCTATCTTGGATGCCACATCATCTGCCAGCCTATATACCATGCCATACCTCTACCATGTGTCCACTGCTTAACCTGCCACATGTCCTGTACAGATGCCATATGTCACTTCATACAACTGTTATGTGTCCTTTTGTGGGACTACCACATGTCACCTTCGTCCTTACTTTTGTCTTATTTGACAAAAAATTCAGAACACAATATCTTTCTCATACGAAGCTTGGTTTATCCCGTTCAAGTGGCGTCAAAGATATCTCATCGAGCTCTTCATCATGGAAAAATTTACATCACTTTTTGAGACCTTTGAATCTTGAGGTAATTTGGATCCTCCTGAATCACCAACCTAGGAAATATGAATGCAAATTGGATATTGGCAAGTGAGTTCCACTCATAGAAATGGTTCTCTTCATGGGTGTAGGGTCAAAAATTGTAAGAAAGAAAATGAAAATGGAAAGAGGTCAAGCGTGACTGCAATGGTTGTAAGAGGGTTCAAGGAAAACATCCACTTAGCAATAGGAATAGAGAAATAAGAAGTAAATGCATGTGAAACCATAATGTAACATAAAATTGATGGGAACACCCTTGGGATATGGCCAAAACATAAATGAAGAGAGAAGGATGAGGCTCATATTTGAGTCATGGTGGGTCTACAAGAGGGCTCTCGAGCCTAAAATAAATTGAAGCATAGGCACCATATGGAAATCAGGGTTCTAACTAGGGTTCCCATGGAGGGTAGGCACTACTATGGAAGTTACAATGTGAAAAAATAGAGTGGCTAATGTCTCAAACTGATGGGGTTGAACCTAAGGCTTTGTGATGACATAATGGATGTTTAATAATGAAAAATGGGGTTGTAGGGAAAAACCTATCACTAGAGGTCATTTTGAGACATGTAGCTCAATTTCAATGGATATTGTTATAGAAAATGGATAATCAAAATGTAACTGAGTCCTATAAAACACATCCAAAAATACTAGACTCGATGTTAAAATGTGTAGTAAAATCTCAAAAAAAAACAAATGTGTTTGTATTTTTCGAATTTGATATATGAAAAAAAAAATGCACTCACACCACACACCTATATACAAGGCACTATGCATACTAATAGTTTATTAAAAGTAGAGCCCATTTTTAGGCTCAGGCCAAGGATATTGATCATCCCTGATGAACTCATGGGCCATCTTCATTACCATGTGGCACACCATGCCAGGGCCACACCACATAGAATCAAATTTCCATGTATGAATATACTCATTGTAAGTAGTTTCATGATATATTGAAACTTCTTGATGATGCCCATAAAGACATAAATGAGATATGAAACATTGATCCTTGGTATGATTTAGAGAAGAGAATTCAGTGGTAAGTTTTGAACAAGATATATGAGGTGCAAAGAGGTCAAGAAGTAGCATTTAACTAGATGCCCCAAAAATGCCCCCAGTCTTGGATTGAAACTCATTGTGTTAA
Organism: Picea engelmannii; assembly: GCA_009831015.1. NCBI lineage: Eukaryota > Viridiplantae > Streptophyta > Pinopsida > Pinales > Pinaceae > Picea > Picea engelmannii. The sequence continues at coordinate 5,555 of WSFP011307777.1, forward strand.
CCCTCCTTGGTTCTACATTAGGAAGAATATATTACCAAGACATCACATCTTTCTTTGGCTTATCTAATAAATCCATGACTTCTAGGATGGCCTCATTTGAAGGAAACTCAAAATTGAGGATGTCATGTGAACATGGAGAGTCAATAGCCCTTGTGGGAAGAGTAGATTGATCATACTTCATATGAGGATGGATATTCTTACTAGTGTTAGTTGACACCAACAAGATCACCAATGAGGAAATATCAACCACTATGATTGGCATGCAATATTTGTAAGATTCTACTTCCTCGGGATGAGGTACCACCCGGGGGATCCACTAGTAATAGAAGAGATCATATTAATTGGAGCCACATTTGGGGAAAGATATGGGAGTGGAAGGGTAAATGTACCCATCATGGAGGAATATTTTAAAATCCCTACACCAACACTCATATAATCACTCTTGGATTCACTGACAAATAGAACATTAGAAATCATATCAGTTCGAAGGTCAGGCATGCAAAATGCAAGCTAGTAAATGGTTACAATATTTTGTTGATGAGGAAAGAGAAAGGATAAAACACTGACTAGATGATATATATTATCTCATAGAACCAAGTACACTCAAGTAGCAAGTTATACTCCAGAGAGGCATCAACCCCCTCCATCTCAACAAAAATAGTTTTACCACCTAACTCAATGGGAAATGTAGTGTTGATACCATGAGATTAAAACTTGTATCCATCAAAGGCCTTCAACATCGTGTTATATGTTTCAAACTTTGGAGATCCGATAAGTTTCCAACATGAAATGGATATAATGCAAGTAGAGGCACATTCATCAAAAATCGTGCAACAGATTATCTTCCAACAGAATATCACTTGAATATAAAAATCAATTTGGTAGGAGAGCCTATGATGAGCTTGGTCAAGATAAAATGCAATCAAATTGGACTCAAAGGGATCAACCCCACCTATCATTGACAACATTTCCTTACACTACATGGGGAATCTTTGTATGACTTCTAGGGAAAACATGGCACATGGTGCTTGGGAAAAATATTCCATAATACTATAGTTGTGTGAGGCTTCTGCATTGATATTATGTGTCATTCTCTGAATAATTCCCTTGGGTGGGAGAAGCATTGTCTCGATTGATGGCTTCTATATTTGGATAGGGCCACTAGGCTGGGAAGAGGGTACATGATCCTAAGTGGAAGGAACAACCTATGGATTCTCATAGCAATGATCTTGAGTTTGTAATGACATTGATTGGTCACACATGAAAACTTCACTATTTGAGGATGACCCCTCTAGCTAAGGGGTACCTTCCATGCCCCCTTACAAAGGGGTGAGATTTTTGGAAACAATTTGTTGGGGATGGGGAGAAAATTGATGGGTCAAAATAGTAGGCTACTGGGGAGCCTTCTGTTGGGAAAAGTACCAATTAATTTCATACATCTTTGGACATTAATGAGTAGGATGATCTTCCCCACATATATTGCAAGGAAACCAATTATTTTTCTTCTCCTTAGTGCTTCCACCAATATGTTTTTTGGGTTTGGTAAGTTGCATGCTCATTCTTGTAATTATTCTTTTTATTCTTCTTCTTCCCTCCAGGTTTTTGAGGATTCGTCAGTTGTTTGTACAACACTGAATTCACCTCATAGGTTTGAGTGGGATCATGAGAAGTTTGTGTGGTGGGGTGTAGTATCTTGTGGGTGTGGTGAAATGTGCACGTGACCCAACTGTACAACTAACTAACCCATAAATTCATTGGAAATAGAACCTACCACACCATTGGGATGGGGTCCTACGTTTGGTTTGTGTGGATTTATTTACAACCTCAGAGCCTGTGGGATAATATCATATAAGGTGTTAGAATAAGAGTATATCAATTCTAAATGTTGGGCACATAAATGGCCTGCTTTTAAGTAACCTCCCATGTCATAGCTACATCCTTGCCAATGGGTGGTAAGAGATATTTAGTAAACCAATCAATAAGAAGTTGGTCAAGAATATGGCCTTTGATGAGCCTACACTGTCATCTCCATTCATGAATATGATCATATATATGCATGGAAGTATTATGATGCAAAGACATCAAAATATTTGTTCTTATATCATACCTAATGGGTAGTTCAAAATTCATTAGAAACACCATAGCCAATTCATTGAATCTATTGAAGAAAGTGCCCTTAAGTTTGATATACCATTTAGTGGCATGCTCGGTCATGGATCTCTGGAAAAGATGCAATCGGGCATTGTCATTCATCAAAGAGTTGGATGAACACCAAATATAGCAATTCATTATGTTCATTGATGAGTATTCTCCCAATTTTCTGTCAAATTTTCTCATGTTGGACGATAGTTTGGTAGGATATGGTGGCCATAATGGGTTGTGGAGAATGGGGTCATTTGTTAACTATGAAAAATCTAGCAAGTCTTATGTTTCCAAGAAATGCAACTGTGTGTTAGAAAATGTATTTTGGATTTGGGATAAGGAATATTTTGAACCATATGGACCCTGAGGTCCCCTTACATTCAATTTTATAATGGGATGTGGATTTCCAAAAGGATCGTTGCCCTCATAGATGGAATGACTCCAAGAAAAATTTCTACTCATGGGACCATGTATTCCCCCAGGAGCATCTCCTTTAGGAGAAAAGGGATCCCCATAAAAATTATTTCTTCCATGACCATACATGACCCCAGGAGGTTTTCCTCTAGGATAAAAGGGACTCCTAGAAACATTATTTCTTCTGGGACCATACATTCCCCCAAGAGGATTACTTCCAGGATCAAGCATATACCCAAAAGGATTACTACTCCCCTAACCATAATTGTTCCCACAAAAATAATTCCTAGAAGTAGAAGTATATATAAAAGGGAAACCACCCCATGGGATGTTGAATCCCTGAGAAAAAATTCTACCCCCATCTTGGCTAGGAGGAGACCCAAAACTGCTAATAATATTCCAACCAAAAGGGAAACCAAAATTTGTCATTGTCATGTTGCCTATAAGGATTCCATAAGCATAAGGAGATCCACTTATAGTGTTGAAACCAAGGCTTGGCACCCCACTGGATGGATATCCAAATGTGGGCATCGTAATAGATAAGATGGGTGTGCTAATGTTAGTTATACCCATGGAAGAAAATTCAATTACTGCTAGCATCCCCCAAATGGAGATACCTACTGAAATGGGAAAGGATGGTGTAGGTCCTAAGGCACTAATGGATGGAAAGGAGGACATCACAAAGGTGCCTCCTATAATTCTCATCAATAGGCTTGAAGTCTCATACACACTAGACAAAACACTTGGCCTCGACATTATGTGAGGATCATTTAAAAAAGAAAAAGGCTCAATAAATAATCCCTTTACCTAGATGAGTATGAGGTCTCTAGAATCAATCAAAGGAGGGTTAAAATTTGGTGGAGGATTTTTTTCAACCACTTCAACTTCTACTCACTCACTCTCCTCAAGTCTTCTATAAACCCAGGTAGGTTCTATATCATGTATTGACCTCCTTTTAAGAGGTGGCCATTCTACTGCCTCTGGTGAAATTCCTTGTTGTCAACAGGACCAGTGAAGCAATTGGTTTGCCATGATGAATAAAATGTGTTATGAAAATAACAACAATTTACCTATGGCTATCATAAATATAGAACCAAAGAGCACACCCATAATAAATCTAAGCTATCAATAGGAAAACTAGTGGATCAAGGGGCCTTCCAAAAACCAACTCTCTAGTAGGGATGATTTTAGGGGCTAAATTTTGCTCATGGGCTAATTTTCCATGGTTTTTCCAAAAAAGAGATTCGCTATTTTAAAAATGATTCTCCCAAATTCTATAGGATAGAATTATTTTAACTTAAAAATCACCAAAATTTTATAAAAACTGTAGAAAATCCTTATAAATTTGAATATTTTTTCAAAAATATCGCATAACATTTATAGTTGGAATATGAAGGATTAGTAAGATTCGCCAAGGTTTCTACATTTTAAAATAAATTTCCATCCTTAAAATCATCCCTGCTCTATGGGGGATGTCAAGTCCCTTGAATATTAGCTAGAGAATGTGTGAGGAATAGTTATGGTAACCCACACGTAACAACCTTGACTAGTGCAAGTACCCTTTATTAAGGTGGGCACCCTTAAGGGGAATTGAAATAGAGGTTCAACGTCCACTCCAGGTACCGTAGGCACTTCCCACTCCCCATCACTTCTATAGATACCTAGGAAAGGACACTATGGTTACCACCTCAAAATCAATGACTAGGAAAACAGTCAAAGGTCTGACCACAGGTATGGGCATGGAAACTAAGCCCAAAGATTCAAGATCACTACCTAGAAAATAGGTGTGGGAAATTATAAAACCCATATACACATAACATTCGAAGCAGTCTAGAAAACACCAAGACAAGTAGAGAGGGGATATCACTCTACTTGCCCCAATCAGACCTCATGATTAACTCGTATGTTAGAGGAGTTGCATGACACCCACATTGTAATAATGGATTTAAACACTCTTTAGTGACTTCTAGGTTCAGTTTTGGTGGCCTTGGAGAGTTTACTCTCCACTCCTACATCAAGGCCCTAAGTCGTATCTATGTTGGTTAGATACAAAGAAAAAGAGTCGAATACATCAGTTGTGTTCTTATGGTTTTTTATTGCCCAAGGGAACAAATGCAACTTCAATGATTTTTTTACTTTTTTCTAATCCAAAGAAGAAAAAGTGTATGTAAGGGATGCAACTTTTATATTCAATGAACTATATCTAAGGAAGGGAAGAGAGATTTTTATTTTTCATATTTTACAATAAAAAATACAACCTCTCATTATCTCAATCAACCACTCAATACAATGCAAACAAATGAACAAGATCCTCAAACACTACTTATACCAATGCAATATTTCAAAAACACCCAAAATATTTACCCCAACACACTTTTTGTTTTTGTTTTCTTTTGAAATGCAATTTTCTTTAATCTAAGAAAATAAATATGTATATCAAACCAAAAAACAACAAGAAAAGTGTTGTAGGATGTTGGTAGTAATTCCCCAAAGTACACCCCAATGCCTCTGCAGGATTAAAAACCCAAAACTTGAAAAAAGATTGATCTACAATGAAAAAAAAAAATCTCAAAACATGCAAATCGAAAATGAAGGGAGTAAGGACACACTACTATATCTGAAAATAACTATTGGAAATTATTCCCAAATCACCACTCACCATGTAGATAGCTCATAAAAACAATAAAGCCCAATGAAACCACCCAAATACATCAAACTCACTTCAAAAAAAAATCTGTAAAGAAGAGGCTCAAACTTGCAGTAGATCTAGGCTATCATATGTATGACAGGCTCAGAAGATCAAGTAAACACAGATCTAACCAGGAAAAGTTCACAAAATTCTGAAAAATGGTCACCTATAGGGGTGGTCACAACCCAATAGTGTTGTAGCTAACAATCGTTCTATAGTTGGTTGCGGGCTACAGTATAGGAAGCTCACAACCAGTCTCTCTAGTATGAATTGTTCAGTCGCAACCATCTGCAAAAGTTGGGTAAACATACCTAGATATAACCCGAATCTAATAGATCTAATAGATATTCTCCCTTAATGAGTGATGAGGAATATCAATGGCTACAATGTAGTTTCAAAAGACCAAACAACAAGGGAAATCCAAAACTAAGGAAGAATCAAAGATCCTTCCCCAGTGGAGTCACCAATTATGTTGCAGATAAATCTCACCTATGTATAAGCATGACCTCCCTTGGATATACCCTTGATCTAAGGCAAACAATAAGATATATCACAACACATTTCTCCACAGATCTACCATATTTTCCCTAATTATTCTATTAAAGTGGGATGAAAATGCATACCTTATTTATAAAGGTTGTGTTCTTGGGCGTTATAGCTCCAAATATACATATCTATCTCCCGCAACCTGCTACCTACACACAAAGATACAATACACACCTTTTTCAAACCTCTTCAAGCTTAAGGAATGCAAATGTAAACCAAATCTACCCTAATCTACTAAAGGAAAGATTAGATATGTTACAAGCAAGTATCAATCATTGAATACACAAGCATTGGAAGGGGAAAACCATATTGATCTATGTTAAAAATGGAGAAAGAGTACATCAATCATGATAAATACATGAATTTCTCCAACTCCTTAGACTTCAACAAGCAAGGATGGCCTGATATGAAGACTAATATCTGTAGAAGAGCTCCTCTAAAAATTTTGTAGCATTTACATGTAAATGATTCTTCCTCCTCTTACCCTTGGAAGGCCTTCTTTATATAGATTGGTGGATGAGGCTAGGGTATGATTCTATATCTCTAGAACTTAGTGAACCTCAACTGGAATGATATTTCCCAAGCTCATATCATGAGATAAACAACTCACCTAGTGTTCATCTCCTCATAACTCTCAAATTCTAGAAGGTTACAAGGGTGGTCACGAGTTGCTAGTAGTGCAACCCACAATCGATTGTGTGTTGTCATTGATGCAGCTTATGATTGGTCACATGTTGTTAGTGATGTCGCCTATGAATGGTCATGTTCTGTTAGTGGCTCAGAGTGTTGACCTCCCTCAAAATCAGTGAACTCCAAAGGTATAAGAGTGTGTCTCATCAAGTAATAATCAATGGGTCCTCCATGTGTCCCTAGGGTGGAAAATAAGGCCATAACATCTACTCAACTATAGAACAAGCATAGTACTAAAGAATGGAATCCCTTCTCCTATTAGAAGCCAAGTATTTAACATAGCTTGATATTTATCTAGGGTTAGGGTTTTTGCATCCTTAACCCTCAACTAGTTAGAGTTTTGGAAAATATAGAATATACCTTAAATACCCACATGACTATCCCCACTTGTGTGAGTAACAAAGGCTAACATGGAATCCACTCGGTACCATGGTGATCAACAAGGTAGGTTGACTAGTGGGAGGCATAATTTCTACATACAAGCTCCAATTGAGTTAAATTATACATCGTTGGAAAGATTTCAGTGTGTAGAATAATGTACGAGGGGATAGCAGCTATGTTTTCAAATTTTTGACCCCCCAAAAAATGTCATTTTATGCCTCAAAATGGTTGTAGAAGGTTTTGGACCACAAATTTCCAAATTGGTGTAGTAAAACTTCAAATATGTAAGAGATAATATAGCCTTAAACTCCATAAATGAACCCTTAAACTCCAAATATACCAAAACATTCACCATGAAAAAAATAATAATATAGAGAAAATAACCCTTAAGGGGGAAACACAATCAAATACTCCCTATGGTAGGAATCATTCCACAATTCATGCTTGCTATAACTTAATGCAATACAAATAACCTCCAATACAATGATACTCATGTGTATTTATACTTTCTCATGAGTATCCCTAGGGGTCTATGACAACTACCACTAATTGTTATATTATTTCACTTTAATTACATAGTGGGCCTATTCCATTATTATGGCCATGTTACATTCATTATCCCCTTGGGTACCTCCCTAAGGACCCCACATTATCCTCTCCAAGTACATTACATGTCATCCCCCTTGGCATGTTTCATCCTCAAAAAACGAGAAGAACTCATATAATATGACCTACTAAGAAATGTTATCAACAGGTGCCATGCATGAACATCCATCCATCATAGTGAAATGTTGAGATGGAGTCCCACTATGCCCTTTCCTCGATCTTCATTTTTATTTCTTCTTGGGATTAGTGTCTACCCCGCACTACTCTTGTATCTTCATGCATTGATTTTAGTCCTCCATGTGCCTCCATACTAGTTGTCCCTTTGGTTCCTTGTTGATCCATAGTAAGTTTTCTAACACTCATTCCCTTGTCTTGATGACTATTGTTTCTCCATATGGCGTGGGTGGAAATATACTACAACCTTATCTTCTTTCTTTGATTCTTCAACATGTATTTCCTTACCTTCTTCTTCATTTGTATTCCCTCCTGATGCTTTTCTTTAAGTGCTTCTATATGCTCTTCTACTAATTCAACCTTGGGCTCTTCATCTGATGTGTCATTAGGTACTACAATTTGTTTCCTTACATGGACTTATTTAGGTGTCCCCTTGAGTCCTTATTTCTCAATAAGAGATATATCCTTCAATGTAATTGTCTTCTTCTTATACCAAAGCTTCAAATTTTTCTTTTCACATTCATATTAACAATACCAATTGAGTCCATCCAAGGATATCCCAAAACAATATTCATATCATCCATATCTATAGAATAAAAATATGAATGCAACACATATTTATCCATGGTAATATTCAAATCTTAAAAATTTGAGCTTTTTACCCTCAACCTATGTTCTTTATATATTCTTTGTTGAAACTTGCAATCAATTAGCTAATTTAACATTGATCAAATTATGTTTACAACTAGGGTTACTTGGAACAATGACCTTCTCTTGTTGAATACATCCATGAACCTATAATATGAAGTTTGTGCATAAAAACAAGTCCTCGATTCTTTATTTATCCTTCTTCCCAACATGAGACCACCTGCCTAAGTATAATTTCTCATATTCATCAGCCGAAAGTACCATTATCTACTCATAGTTAAATCCATATGTGTCCCACCATATGCTAGCATCATCCTTTAAATTAAAGTGTAGATTTATTTTCCAACAGATTGGACACTTGTAATTTTTCCATTTTATGTATTATTCAATACTAGGACCATCATATTTGCTAAAAAGCATTGTGTTGTGAAAATCCAAAAATAGAGCTAGGGTTTTAAATAAAATCACTCACTTTCCAATGGGCTTCTTTATGTAGTTAGGGTTTGAAGCAAAAAAATGTATAAAATGGTAATAATTGCTACAATACTTTTCATATTCGTTATTATGGACCCAATTATGAAATTCCATAGCTTCTTTGTGTCTACTTGCACTAGTTTGACTTAAATATGTGCACTCTATCAAAATATATCCAATCTACAAACCTCGCAGCCATCGCTAGAAAAAAAATAAGTTCATTTTAAATAAATTATATTTCCAATTATTGGACTCCATTTTGGATGATTGTTTTCTTATATTGGGTATTTCTTCAAGATAAATTCATATATACGGTTGGTTTCTTCAAATTATGCACAAGAAGTTTCATAAATTGACCTAAATGGTGCCATCCTCTTTTTTTCCATTAAAAAACTACAAAAATAAAAAGAAACTCCCATTTTGTGCCCAAATATTCCCCCACTTCATGCCCAATAAACATATTTAATACCACTTGTAGTAAAACTTCAAAGATATAAGAGCGAATATAGCCTTAACATTCATAAATTAACCCCTAAACTCCAAAGATACCAAAACATCCACTGTGAACAACACAATAATATAGAGAGAACCCTTTAGGTAGGGTAACACCGTCAAATACTCCTTATGGAAGGAATCGCTCCATAAGATATTCTTGCTACAAAACAATACAATCCAACACATGTCCAATAAAATGATACTCGTGTATTTATACTTTCTAATGAGTATTCCTAGGGGTTTGTCAACTACCCCTTGTTATTGCGTTATTTCCTTTTAATTACACAGTGAGCAAATTCCATTATTATATATACATTACATTGATTATACCATTGGGTAACTCCCTAGGTACATTACAACTAGGACCTACCACTAAATGGGATCTACAAGCCAAATCCTCAAATTTTCCACCCATAAAGTACCAAGATAGATGACAAATTATATAATGATCCATTCTGGATCATACCTCCCCATTTAGGGACACTTTTGGCCCTAAAAAAATTTTATAGAATGAGGTGAGGGAAATTTTCCTCTACTTTATTGCTAGAGTGCCATTTTTCCCTACCCAAAAGTTGTTCTTTAAACCCAATATGCCAAAGGTCATGCTATCCCTATCTGGTAGCTCTAGACTTCTTCTACAAAACTATATTTTCTACCAACTCTAGCTAATATTAGGTTGATAATTCCTCTATGGTTAGTAGGACATTCTCCTTAGTTTCTTGATCCAACATAAAAGGCTCATAGACTTTTAGATTTTCCACATTTACTAATGAGTAAATGTGAATGTATGGGGGTTTATTGAATCTCTAGGGATTATTACCTACCTTCTCAAACATCTCAAAACATCCATACCTCAAAGCCTTGATATTCTTACCAATACCATGTAGTCTTTCCTTATTCAAATGTAACTAAAGTATGTCTCCCACTTTGAATGATTTCTCAATTTTGTGTTGATCATGTCGGGCCTTGTACTTTTCTTGTGATTTATTCAATGTATCATGTACTTGCAAATGGATTTGCCTAATATTTTCAACAAACTTCTCTGCTTTCAATTTTTATCCTATTATGTCTTCCCTCACTCCTCCATAGGGATGATTTTAAGGATGGAAATGTATTTTAAAAAGTAAAAACCTTGGTGAATCTTACTAATCCTTCATATGCCAACTATAAATGTTTGGAGATATTTTTCTAAAACTATTCAAATTTCTAAGTATCTTATATAGTTTGTATAAAATTTTGGCCATTTTTAAGGTAAAATAATTTTATCCTATAGAATTTCGGCGAATCATTTTTATAATGGCGAATCTTTTTTGGAGAAAAACCATGGAAAATTAGCCCATGAACAAAATTTAGCCCCTAAAATCATCATTGCTCCCTCAATGTTGTCCATAGAGAACATCCAAGATCAAAGGTGGAAAATACCCAAAGCAACATTCAAAAGGAGACTTACCAGTATAAGTATGGACTGCTTTGTTATAATATTGTTGAATGTAGATCAAATTTTTGTCTCGTGTCTTTGGATGCTTCTGATTGTAATCCCTCAAAATTTGTACCGATTTCTTGTTGATTACTTCTATATACCCATATATCTCTAGATGAAATTTTGTATATCTCTTCAACTTGGTGCCCATCTTGTCCCAAAGTGTAGTCCAAAAAGCACTAAAACATATGGAATCCATGTATTAGATGATGCTCCTTGGTATCCCAAAGTGCACCTAGACCTTTTCAAAGAACATATTTATTGTTTCTTGTCCTTTGATGGTATTTTTTCAATGCATAATATTTCACATCTTGTTGAACTTGCTAACTACCACAAACAAATGGTCATGTCCCTTCCAGTTTGTTGGAAAACCACCCACAAAATCCATGGAAATGTTTTCCCAAGGTCAAGTGGGTACATGTAAGGGATGGTATAAACCTTGCTTTCTATTATTGGGCTTGATGGTACAACAAAGTATGAATCATCTAATATATCAAGCTACATCTTCTTGCATTATAGGCCAATACACTTACCTTTGTAAGTTTGCAATTGTCTTCCTAATAGAAAAATATCCTACAATCTTGGAGGTGTGAGCCTCTTTGATATGTTGCAACATTTCACCTTTAGGAACAAAGATATTGTCTACATTTTAGAAAATTCCATTCTAAATATTTCTTCTACATGAATTTGTCCCTGTAGCTACTAAAGCACCTCTTTAAAGTTCTCATCTTCTATGTATGCCTCTTTGTACGCATCATGGGTAAAAGTCTCGATGTGAATAAGGGTTCCTAAGGATGTAATATTGTATGTTTTTGGCCTTCAAATAATTTCTACCAACTTATTAGTCTTTCTCTTCTTATATTTGATTACTAGATGAAACTGCCATAAAAACCACATCCACTTGTAATGTGTAGTTTATTGAAGCTTACTATAGGATTGCAAATATTGTAGTAGTTGTTGATAAATGTGGATGATGGTTTCCTTTCCCATAATATAATGCTTACACTTCTTAACATCTTGAACCAATACATAGATTTCCTTATCATATGTAGGGTATTTCGGGACTCCCCCATGAAACATTGCATAATAATAGAAAATTATCTCACCTCCTTGCATCAATACCACTACCATAGAATATCCACTTGCATATATCTCCACTTTGAAATGATTTTTCAAGTCAGTAAATGCAAGGAATGGTGCTTAATCTCATTGAAATATTTCTACTAATTATTCCCCCACTGGAAACTCTTACCACTAGTTATTGTGTGCAATGGCACAGCTACCACGGAAAATGATGTTATAAACTTCCATAGGTGTTTTGATGCCCCAACAAATATCCTAGATTCAGTGATATAAGTAGTAAATGGCTACTTCATGATGGACTCCATCTTCACTAGATCTATCTTGAGTTCCCCTCCACCAATCATGTACCCCAAATACACGAATGACATCTAAGAAAAATCACAGTTATTAAGGTTAGCCAGCAACTAATGATTTTTCAAAGTTTCTAACACTTGAATGATGATATGTGCTCTTCCCAAATATAACTATTAACCAATATGCCATCCAAATACACTATCACAAATGAATCTAAATAGGGATTCAATGCATCATTCATCAATTGCATAAATGTAGCTAGTATATAACATAAAACAAAAGGCATGACCAACCATTCATACAGACCTTGTATTGTCTTGAAGGTGGTATTCCAGGTGTATTATTCTTTAATGTGTACCTAGTTGTATCATGATTTGATATCCAAATTGGTGAAGTACTTGGAATTTTTCAACTAGTCTATCAAATCATCAATCATGGGAAGAGGGTGTCGGTTCTTGAGTGAGATCTTGTTCAAAGATATGTAGTCAATACACATTCACCAAGGCCCATCCTTCTTGGGTACTATGATGATAAGTAACCCACAAGGTGAGGTGCTTGTTCAAATTACTCCCTACTCCAATAGCTACTGCAATTGTTTCTTCACTTTGTATGCTTCAAGAATAGACTATCTATATAGCCCAATATTTGGTAATGGGGATTCAAGCAACAATTGTATCTCACACTCCACTTCCCTCTTAGGTGTTATCCCTTTAGGATTATAAAACACTCCTTTTCATACCTAAAACAACTCCTCCAAATGATGTTTTTTCTCTTTTGTACATCCCTCTAGGGATGCATTTATTCTTATCAATTCCTCCCCTGGATAATTCTTTCTTAAGAAGAGAAATACATACTTCTTGATAGAACTGATTAACTTTTTGGCTTGGTTGGAACTTACCATAGAGATATTTTATTTACCCTTATATCCATTTCTGATTTAAGACTTCCCATCCTTGATCAGGTGGTAATGGTTCTCTCTTCATGAAGATCGCATCCCTCATATACATGTAGGGGATTCCAAACACTACACCACATATGTCAAGGGGTCCTACATCTAACTCCACTTCATCAATAAAATAGACACTTATAGAAAAATTGATCTTACACTATTTACTAACGTGTATCTTTACATTATTATTCACCCAACCCAATGGATATGGGCTTGGATGATCATGAACCTTCAACCCAATATTCCTAACTAGATCATTTGTGATGAGGTTGTCCTATGAACTATAATTGAATAGGGAATCTACCTTGGTATTTTTTACCTAAATATTAATGTGTAATAGTTTAGTGATATCCTTCTCTTACTTGTGGTGAATGCTACTAAGATTCACCTCCTTCTACACTAAGGTAAAAACAATCTTTTCATCCATGTCTAAGTTGCTCTCTACCTAGTTTCTTGAATCCATTCCTAGTAGGCTCTTCTTCTTGAATCCTTCTTACGGTTCTCTAGATTTAGCTCTGGATGTAGCTTCCAACACTTATCTTCAATGTGACAATCAATATTTCAATGGTTGTAGTGTTTGTTTAGATCCTTTCACTGATGTGGAGTGGTTGTCATCTTCTTGTCTTTTCCTTTCCATTTATTTCCCCCTCCTTGGAAGCATCTTGGTGGTGTTTCTATTAAGAACCACTAGGTTGCCCTTTCTTATGGCCTATGTTCTCTAGGTATTTTTCTTGCACAAAAGCCTCATCAACGGTCCTAGGTTTGAACAGAATCACTTGTTTTCAAAAATGATTATGTAGACCACTTAGATACTTGAGTACATTTGGGTTCTTGGGAGAGGTATCCAACATGAAAATAAATAAAATACAAAAAATAAAGAACAAGAAAATTAACACACCATCCACAAAAATGAGCATAAGATGTATCCTAGGAAACCTAATACGAGAGAAAACCCATCTAGAACGTGAGGCCTATGATCTTATCTCTTTTCTTCAGTTATTAAAAGAAAGTACAAAGAAAGGGACACTCAATATGGAGTTTCCTATGACATCATGACCTAAATGGTTACTACATAATCTTCTTTCTCCTCTATTATTCTCTCAAATCCCACTTCTATATGATTTACTCAACTGTGGAACAAGTAAAATACTAAAGAATGTAACCCCTTCTCCTCCTAGTGGCTCAATATTTAACATAACCCAATAGCCATAAAGGGTTGGGGTTTTTTCATCCTCAACCCTTAGTTAATTAGGGTTTTGGACCTTATATAATCTTCTTGAAATTCTCATGTAACTAGCCCCACATGTGTGATTAACATAGGTTTACATGACATCCATGCAATACCATGGTAGTCAACAAGGTGGGGAAATATGTAGGAGGCATAACGTCCACATACGAGCTTTAATTGAGGTGATTTTCCCACTACTAAAAAGGTTTGATGTAAGCCAATTGTCAGTCATGAGGAAACCTTCCATTATTGTATGAAAGTCCCAAGGTATTATCAATTTTTCTATACCCACTTCCTAGATACTGATTTGGTATCGAGAGGAAGATATCTATCAAAAGAATGGAATTAATTTATCTCACATCAATCGACCTTAAAAAAGAACCAAGAAGTATTTATGAATAAAGAAAACCACCAAGTACATACTAAAAAAGCGGTGGTGGACATGAATGGTCAAATCAATCTCATAATTCCCTTAAACATATGGAATGACACAATGAGGACTTGGGAAGCACTAACACTAACAAGAAAAATGATGTAAAGAAAAAATGTTGGAGGTATTGAAGGTTTCTTCATAATGACTGGAAGAATAACCAATCAAAGGAGTAATTGATCAAAATCATGGTATAGCTCCTAGGGAAATACTAAATCCCAATTCCAATATAATGATGAAAATAGGTGCCATGTTCAAGGGTGACAATTATCGATGACTACCACTCAAACTGATTAAAACATGAATCGAAATTCTTTCCCCCTTTTTCAAAGTTTATTTTTATTTTGTTTGTCTCTCTCATGTTTTTAAGCATGAAAAAGGGATAAAATTGTGATATAGTAGAGAAAATGAGTGGATCAATGGCATGTAACCACATTCCAAGTGCATGGAATAGATTTATGCAAATCAAATGAAAAAATGGTGATGCGAAAGTTGTGTCCACTCATGAATGTGTCTTCTCCAAGGATACAAGTCTCAAAATAGGGGCAACACATGCAAACGACGAAAGTTATAAGTGAATATAGTGGAAATAATAATTATGAAGTGAATGGCATCATAATAGTATGCAAAAAGACACAATCAACAATAAGAAAGTGCAACTATAAGGCAACAAAAATAACAGGAACCCATTCAAGACATGGCTAAAAAAATATAAGAGAGAAGCATGAAGTCCCAAACATTAAGTCATGGTGGGGTTAAATATGAGTTCTTGGGCATATGAATAAACTTGATGTTGGGATATAAAGATGTCCTAAAACATCCTTAGTTTAACATTAATTTATCAACTCGAGGATTCATCTTTTTTTTCAAGAATATCAGCAAAGTCTATGCAGATAGTTGTAGAGGCTAAAATCGTGTAGTTAAAGAAAATATGAGTTTATCGACAATCAAGTTCCTCACATGTTCATTAAAGGTTCTGAAATTAATATATTACTTAACAGAATTGAAATCTGATTAATAACATGCTGTGAATTAAAGGAATTAACTAATATGTTGAATGCATCTACTAAGAAGCAATAATCCAATCTAGGAAAATACTTGCAGAACTAATCTATCAACTATTAATCAACTTGCTAGAAAAGAAACATCGAATTACTATATCTATTAAAAGGAACAACAAATGTAATCTAATCGAAAGGAACAATAAATATAATCTAATCGAAAGGAACAACAAATGTAATCTGATCGAAAGGAACAACAAATGCTAATTTAAGTGAAAGGGACAAAAAATGTTAATTTAAGAGAAAGGAACAACGCGTATGGAAATGAGAGGAACTGTCAAGTAGTAAACTACAACAATGGAAACTAGAACAACAATCAATAACATTCAAATGAATCACCTATCTTCTGTAAGCAAACATCATAAAATCATTAACACACTCATGCATTTATCTTAATTATTGCAAAAGAGATTTAAATCACAGAACATAAATCAAACTGATACAATTACAGATTGAGACAGTAACTCCTTTAGACTGGGCCCTCGGTCCTTGGAAGAACTACTACTATAAACTTAGTATGCAAGAATGGTGAAAATGCCAAAAGATTCTATTAATTCCATGACTGGTACAACATTTACAAAAGACTGCTTTCGCAGAGCAATTCCGAATTCTGAATGCTTGGATAAAATTCTTCGATGATCCTTTTCAGGATTCATTACCCTCTATATATTACAATGATATGGGTAAATTAAGCTATCATGAGGATCAAGAGATCCTTAGGATTTATTTTACTATTTATAAAGTTTACAAAATAGAGAATCAATCTTCCTTGAAACTGTTTTGCACCTAATGTATTCAACCTCCAATAGCCTACGCATTTTCAAAATATCCTTAGCTATCTTGGGTTTGACAATATTTATCCATTCCTGCAACAAAATCAAACAATTCCAACCGAATATTAGAATTTATCTAATATTACTCAATAATATTTCTAGAAGACATTTTAATCAATTCCTATCCTAATTATTCCTAATTAATAGAAATTTCAATTAAGATTATATCATAAACCATGAGAATAAGGAGGATATTTGTACCTTTTTCACAACTTAACACTCGACATGGGTGCTAAATGGAAAAAAGGAGTGCTAATAAGAGTATCCCATGGAAGGGAGACACTACCGAACAAGTTACGACCTGCAACAAATACGAGAGGGAAATGTTGCAACTTGACAAGATCAAACCTAAGGCATAATGTCGACATAAATGGTGGTTAATAATGCAATATAAAAATGCAGGGAAAAACCTAATATTGTATGCTAGATCAAAACATTTACCTAATATTTCATCGAATATTACCATATGAAAGTACCGAAAAGATACTTCAATAGTCCTATAAAAATGATGAACAATACTAGTCTAGAAGTTAAATAATCCAATATAAATTTCATGAAATAATTTAAAATAAAAACTAGAAATTATGATGGTTTTTGTTTCGACAAGGATGAAAAAATGACTATCTTAGACCCAAAAAGGTCAAAATTGGTCAATGTATGGGAAAATGAGCTCATTTTTACCATTTACCCTGCAAAAAATTACCTCTGGTGAAAACTCTCTTTTTCCTTAAAAGCATATAGATAGATTGTTAGAGATTCAACGAGTCGATTTTCATTTTGTCTAGAGTAGGTAGGCCCTCAACTCTTTCTCCATATTTCCATTGTTTCTTTTTTTCTTCTAGGTTAAAAATCATGAGGTGTCGAACCTTGTTTGGACCACATCTACACGAATGAGAGTTTGACACCCTATAGTCACATCCAGAAGGCCTTTTCCACAACTATTCCATGAAAAAACCCCGCACTTGACTACCTGTGTCCTAAGAAATAGTCATATCCCTGCTTAATATAGGAAGAAAATGAATTTTTTTCTTGGAAACATGATTGGTATCTGATCCAAAATTGTGTCTTGAATGTGTGCAAATCCAACTAATATGATTGATTTCAAAGAAAGAGAGTGTGAGGTGGTCGATGTGGCTACATTTCATGACCAATTCACCCTTGATGCACTAAGATACTACAAGCTTTTGAAGTTCTTCTGGAGCCAAAACATGAGAATTCAAGGCATGCTATTGTAAAGACTCCTAAGGTGTTGGGATCTTGATCAATAGTACTTCTAAGTGGGGATTGAGATATTGCACCTGGATGTGGGTGGTATCTACTTCCTTATACGACTATCCTGGTGAGGTGATCCAATAGTCTTCAAAGGCGGTGGAAGAGGTGGTGCTACTAGCATTGTTGACAAGTATATTGTTGCACACTATCGACGGGAGTGGAGAAAGAGTAGAAACCAATTACATATTAAAGATGTATAGAAGCTACCCTTTCATACTATATTTTTCATGATCACTTGGTTAGTTGGATCAAAATTTTCACAATTGGCCTCGTGATCCCATATTCACTATGCACTTGAGTACTTTCATCCCACAGTTATATATAGTTATTGATATATGACTAGTGTACTAGATTGGTAGTCAACAATAGAAATTTTTTGACTAGATGCGGGACTAACATATATAAATAGTTTTCCTATGTATCAATCCTTGTATATTTCTTCCTAGGGTGATTCTCTAGGATGTGTACATGTGTATTGACTCTATTTGCTAGGTCATCTGAGCCCAATATTAGGAGGTGGAAAATTTCATGGCTCACCTCGAGGGAAGATTTCCCATAAGCACCTTTGGTCAAGATATTTTTGATAGATGGGACGAGAAGATAGTCATGACAAAGGACTACCCATATGATGGTACTAACTTTTAGTATGATCCTAAGTTTTTACTCTCTCCTAGAGCACAATGGGGGGACATAGGTAAGAAAGAGCACATGTGTTTTTGTTTTTTTTTTAAGTTATAACATTTTTGTGGCTTTTACAAATATTATGTTTTTTGGGGTAATGCAATGACACTAAAAATATTAATGTATGACATGGATGTGGGACTATTCCAACTGACATGGATGGCCCTTAACCACCAAAGAGGTAGGGAGGAGTAGCAGTTGGATGAGAAGGAGGGATATGAGATGCTATGTAGAACCTCCACAAGGTGCAAAGGAATATCGAAGGGCTCACTATGGATACTCCTATGATGAGGGTGCACAATGTGCCCTAGATATTAGAACACCACATGGTTGGGGTACCACATCCATTTTTCTGTCTACTAAGGAAGGTGGGCAATGTGATAGTGTGTTACCATGAGACACACATGCCTCAAGATAACTAGTTGAGAGTCTCCTAGTTTTGTAGCATTTACAAATTATATACTTGATTTTTTTATATTGTATTATTATAGGCCATGTAGCTAGATTTTGTACTCTACATATTTTGTAGACATGATGTATTATCCTTTTATCTTATTTGTACATATGGTTTGGTTCTTTATTATGAGTTAAATCATTATGATTAATTTTTCATGATTATTGTACATTCATGATTGTATAAAATTATCTTGTTAATGCAACAAATGTCAATCCAACACATATTTAGTCAATGAATCAACAAACGTGTTTAAACTTCTAAGAGCATGATCGCAAGTAATAAAATCAAACAATCTTTCAAGAAGTTACAGCCTCAATCACTTTTGAAGAAGCACAAGATTTCTCACAATATAGAAATTATTCAGTTGTGACACCACTACCTTTGAATCCAAATACACAACTAACTTGTGGATGTCAAGAGAAATAGTTTCATATAGAAGTTTGATGACTGCACTATACTTCACAATTTTTTTGTTTGCAAGACTGGGGAGTTATCTATAAATTTTCATGGATATTCCACTAGAAAAACTCACCACAATAGATCTTTTATTATGTTGAAATATTTTACTATGTGCATTTATTTTCTTAGATCTCAGATTTATTATCACTAGCTTATTTATCAAATTTATGAAAATAACTAAAATACAAAAATAAAATAATAAGAAAATGAACACACCATACACATAAATGGACAGAAGATGTATCCTAGGAAACCCAATCTAGGAGAAAACCCAGCTACAAGGTAAGGCCTATGCTCTACTCTATTTTATTCAATTATGAAAATCAAGTATAAAGAAAGGGGTAGTCACTTTGGAGTTGTCTATAACAATGTGGCTTCAATGGCTACTATAGAATCTTCTTCATCCTCTTTTGTTCTCTCAAATCCCACTCCTATATGCTCTGCTCAACTATGAAACAAGTAAAATACTAAATAATGGAAGCCCTTCTACTCCTAGTTGCCCAATATTTAACATAGCATGATAGCCATATAGTGTTAAGGTTTTTGCATCCTCAACCCTTAGTTAGTTAGGGTTTTGTACCTTCTAGAATATTCTTGAAATTCTCAGGTGACTATCCCCACATTTGTGAGTAAAGGAGGTTGATGTGTCATCCACTTGATAACATGGTGGTCAACAAGGTAGGTCAACTTGTGAGAGGCATAAATTTTTCATATAAGTTCCAATTGAGGTGATTTTCACACCATTGGAAAGGTATCGATGTGTATAAAAACATTAAGGGGATATGAGCTATGCTCGCAAATTTTTTACCCCAAAAAATATTTCTTTCATTCCTCAAAATGGCTCTGGAAGGTTCCAAACCCCAAATCTCCAAAATGGGACCTACCACTAAAATGGGCCCTATAAGCCAAATCCTCTAATTTCCCCATGTAAAAAGTACCAAGATAGATGAAAAAATTATATAATGATCCATTATAGATCAAGGAATGTACCCCATGAACTCATTAGTTGATTTGTGGGTGACAACATCATCCATGTGGCGGAAGTGATGTTTGTGTTATGTATGGAAACATCTAAAAATCCAACATAGAATGGGATAAACGCTGAAATTTCTAAATCAAGAACCAAGCATCATAAGCATATGATTCAATTGAACCAAAAGAAAAAAAAGACTCTAAAGTACAAAAATTCAAAAATATAACATGTTACAAAGCACCATGTAGCATTGTTTCTTACGCATAGTAATTCTTTAGGTAGAGCCCATTGCAAGGGTCAGACAAAGGATTCCCATCATAATCAACTAATGCATGGGACCATTTTTGCAATACATGGTTTATAATGTAAGGACCATACCAAAGATATTCAAACTATCCTTCCCCTAGCCTTTTGTGATCCTAGCCATAAACCAAAACTAGATCTCCTTCAAAGAAGATGCAAGGATGAACATTTTTATCATACTGGGATTTAATACACTTCTTAAGAATCTCATTATCCAATGCATATTCTCAACAATACTGACCAAGATGGGATAAATAAATGAGACATTCTTTCTCCACAAAGGTATTAGTAAGGAGTTATATGGCTAACTTCAACAAAGGTATGTCACATTCAATCTATAGAACTACCTCCACTCCATGAACGAGATCAAATGGTGTAAAATTGGTGGTATTTTTAACTGAGGTTTGGTAGGGCCATAATGCAAAGAAAATCATTAGGTGCTAGTTGGTTTTACGCTTTCCCACCAGCCTTTACAGTACAGTCCTCAAAACTCAATCGTTGACTTCAACTTGACCATTATATTCAGGATAGTAAGGAGACGAGTTTTCATGTCGAAAACCCAACTTGGTCGCTAACTTGATCATCACTTTATTCTAAAAATGTGATATGTGATCAATAAATATCATTATGTGAACACCAAACCTAGTGATGTGGTTGAATACTAAAAGAATTTTCGTGGTATCATCACCGGAAGAAATAGGCATAGCTTCATCCCACTTGGTAAAGTAGTCAACATCCGCAATGATGTAGTTGTGACCATTAGATAAACTAGGATTACATGTCATAAATCCAATCCCCCCCCTTTTGAAGGGACCAACAGTAACCATAGGGTGTAAAAGAGCAGGATGAGCATGCATTTTATGAGTAAATACTTGACAATCCTGACACTTCTAGATTGCATTAATGTAATCTTCAAAGATGGATGGCCAAAAGTATCATGTGCACAAAATTTTCTAGCATGTGGCTATTCCAACAATATGATTTCCACATGCTCTGGCATGGAAATTATTCAATACCCTATCATTCTCTTCATGGAATAAACATTGATGCAAAACTAAGTCCACACCACAACGATATAGGGTATCACTAGTGATGAGATAACTCTTGGCTTGATGGTGAATATGTTGGCATTCATCTTTGGATAACCAAGAGTTAAACCTCCAGGTTTGAAGATATATCAATACATCTTCATACCAAGTATTAGAAGAGTCAATGAGGAATAAACACTCATTTGTAAAGGAATTGTTGACCACAATTTCCTCAATATATCTAGGGAGTTTAAACACTAACTCCATGAAATCAAAGACTTCTTGGATTTTCAAAGTGGAAAACTCCAAATCAGACGCTTGTAAGATGACTATCCATTTGGAATATTTTCCCCCAATGAATTGGCATGTCAAAATGTGTTGCATTGGGTTGGAGTCTGCTAAAATAATATTTTTGTGAAGAATAATAAAATGTCTAAGATGTTAGACAACATGAACCGCCATTGAATTTAACTTCTCAACATGTGATACTAAGGTAATAAATCATATGTTATACTTGTGAACTATCCTTTTGGACAAGCGCCATTCCAATTTTGGAATCAAATGTAGCAAGATAAAGAAAAAATCCCTTGATTTAGTCCAGTGGACTCAAGAATGGGGCTGACATCAAGGCTTTCTTCAAAGCTTCAAAAGAGCATTGTGTTGGGTTATCCCATATAAAAGGTAAACCCTTTTCAAAAGGTGCATGAACCCTTTCACAATCTCTAGATAATTTTCTATGAATCATCATATAAAGTTTTCCTTCCCTTGCAAGATTTGGAGTTGTCCAATAGTATGTGGGAGAGGAAACTAAACTACTGCCTCAACCTTGAAAGGATCAACCATAATTCCAAACTTGGACATAGTGAAACCAATTAATCTCCCATATACCACACAAAATATGCACTTATGTTTATTAAAATGAATGTTATAATATTGGCATCTCATGAATATGAGATGGATGATCAGTACGACTATGGGACCGAGTGGATAAATCATCCAAATATGCTTCAACAATGTGTTTGATGTCATGAAAATCATATGGCATGGCCCACTAAAATGTGGCACCAACATTTTTAAGACCAAATGACATCGTATGATAGGAAAAAATACCCCAAGGACAAACTAACATAGTTTTTTTATGGTTTTCCTTCTTTATTTGTCTCTGATTATAGTTAGAGAAACCATCCATGAAGGAAAATAATTCATTGCCATCACATTCATCAATGATCTAATCAATGAATGGGATAGTATAATTATCCTTCGGTAAATCTTTGTTAAAATCCCTAAAATCAGTACATGCTTAAATGGTACCTTGCTTCTTGGCAACCAGAATAGGATTAGAAACCCATTCAATCAAAGGAACTAGGTAAATGAAACTAACACAAAGTGAACTTTCAACCTTTGCCTTAATGGCAGTTTCCTACTTTGAATTGACCAGTTGTAAATTCTACCAAATAGGCTTAGAATTATCATACATTTTTATTTCATGTTTGACAATCCAAGGATCAATGCTTGGCATATCCTCATAGCTCCAAGTGAAAAAGTTGTGAAACTCCTTAAAAGGAGAAACATAAAGTTCAATTTCATTAGGAGAACAATTTGCACCAATCAATACAATTTTTATGACACCTATCTTCATTGAGATATCAATGGAATCATTTTTTATATATTCACCAAATTCCCTTCCACACACACATTGCATGTTAGGATGGGGAATTGGTATCACTCGATATCACTAGATGAAATGAGGATTTGTGCACCAATCTCTAATTTATGTAATTCATGGAGGAAAAATTATATATGATGTATATCTTCCCATAATATTTCAAACTCAGTCATGGCTTTAAGGATAGCCTCATTAGAAGGAATTTCAGCATCTAAGAAATTATTTGAACTAGGAAGGTTGATGGCATCGATGGGAAAAATGAACTAATCATATTCCATATAATGATGGAAATTATGATCATATTTTGTACCTATCGATTGGATAGATTGGTAGGAAATATCAATTTCTTTCAACGGCATACTCAACCTTAATGACTCAATCTCACATGGATGAGGCACTACCGAAGGGTTCTGATTGATAGTGAATATGTTAGAAGGATTCAATTTCTAAAGTGCATAATTCACAATAGAAATGAACACTAAGGATATACCTTGTGATTCAATAGTACCTGGAAAAAGAATATATATAGGGGACAATTTAATAAAATAGACTAGTTGAGGGAAGGTGAATGTACCCATCAAAGATGAATATTTGAACATCCCAACACTAATACTATTGAAATCACCCTTGGAATAACCAACAAATGGAGCATTCATACTAGCATTGCTTCACAAGTTAGGCATATAGTATGCCAATTGATCTATGGTAACCACTTTCCTTTGATGATGAAAGTGGAAGACTCTAAATACTGAATACACAACTATTGTCACCACATAAAACCAACTATGCCCTAAAATAAAATTATAGTCTAAAGAAACATCGACTACTTCAACATAAATTGAAATAGTCTTTTCACCCAACATCACAGAAAAGGCGATGAAGATAAACATGGTAAATGATGGAACAAGCTCTGGATAACCCTAGGATATCCAACAAGACAATGGCATAATGAAGGTAGAGACTCATTCATCAACAACACATCAAAAGATGTTTGTGCCACATGAAGATAATTGGATTTGGAAAGAAATATAATGGGGAATCCTAGGCTAACTTTGGTTAAGTTCAAAGGTAATCAGATGAGTTTCTAAGGGACCAACTCCACCAATTGTGATCAATAATTCTTTGTGTCATGTGGGGTAGCTTTGAAATACCTCAAGGGTAGATAGAGCACATGGTGCTTGAGCCAAATCCTCAACAATATTGTAATTGTAAGTGGCTTAGGAATTTGGGTTGTGCATAGTTCTTCATAAGACACCGTTGGAGGGGAAAACACTCTATCATTGGATGGTTTCTCTATTTGTAGAGAGCCACCTGGATAGGATGAAGACAAATCCTTATTAGTATGACCCCTCTTAGTATTTTCATAATTATTACCTCTCATCTATATATGAACATCATGTTCACATATGTATATGTCAGCATTCGTGGTATTTCCCTCTTGTGGGGCATTACCCTATGTTCCCCCTCGTGGATATGCATAGTTTGTTACAACCATTTTCTACAAGAGGAAAATGATTTGTTAGGATGATAGATTGCTATTGGGATCCTTGTTGGGCAAAATATCAATGAATCTCATCAATGTGAGGACACTTATGAGTAGTATGATCTCTAGTGCAGATCTTGTAAGGAAATTTCATTTTATTTTTCTCACTAGTACCTCCCAAATTAGCATTAGTATCAAGGGTATTCACTTTCCTAGGAGTAGAATTATTCTTTATATTCTTCTTATTGCCTCCAAGTTTCTCATTGTTCTTCATATTTGTTGATAGGATCATCTGAACATCAAAGGTTTGGGTAAGGATTGAAGCATTTTTTGATGTTAGCGCAATAACAAGAAAATTATGAGAGATAATCATCTGCGACATATATCCCGCTAATTGGCCAATGGAAGCATGGGAAATGGAACTAATCACATCATTAGCATGTGGTCCTGGGGTAGGTTTAGAAATATCTATTGATAGCCTAGGAGCGTGAAGTATTAGCGCATATAATGTGTTAGGCTGAGATTAATTCAAATCTAGTTGTTGAAAGAAAATATAACTTTCTATTTAGTTAGGGCTCCTAGCATCACAACATTATTCACAATATCGGGAAAAAAGACTTGTTAGGATATTTAGACACTTAAGAGTTATTTAAGATCTACTTGGTCTAATGTGCCATTAGGTAAAAGTGTGTTTCTTAGTGTGTTTCTTTAGTATGCATTTGTAGTTAGGAAATCTGATGGTCACAATATGTTCTCAACATAGAGTGATATGACGGTTCATACTCTCCTCAATCTTAACAACCATTGATCCATGGCTAAACACGCGATTGGTCTATGATCTCTATTTAAAGAGCATGGAGGGTCATTTGTCAATAATCGATTGTGAGAAAATCTCTTGTAAAATCTCTCTGTGATCTTTTTCTTTTGCATTAATAAACTGCTCCAAGTGGTCGCGTTGATTGGGGCCGTGGATGTTTCCCCGTAGGGGTTTTAGCACGTAAAAACATCGGTGTGTTAATCTTTGATATGTTTATGTGAGTGGTTATTGAAGGTGTTCATCCTATGTTGGAATATATGTGTTGTTGAACATGGTATCAGAGCCTGTTTGAAGATCTGCTCTTATTGTAGATCGAGGTTGTGAAGTTGAGTTGTATCATATCCATTTTATGTCATTTCCGTATATTTATGGGCTGAGAAGACTGTTCCATTGTTTCCGGAGCACTCATTTCATTTAGGAACACTTTTCGTTTCACTCGAAATGGTTTCCATTTGCCCAAGATACGACCATTACAGTCAGATCCAGAGGTATAAAGCTTGAATATGCATTTTTTAAATTTTTGCAGAGTAGTATTTTGGTTTTATTTCGGTTTTGTATTATTTATTTTTGGGTTGCTACTCTTTTATATCTACGTATTCTCTTTTCCCCGTGCCCTGTGCAATCTTGGAAAATCAGAAATAGATAGGAAAAGGTGCATCTTTCGGGTAAGCTAACCGAGATCTAACCCTTGTTGTCATCGAGAAGCGAAATTTTTTTCTTGTGTGAAAAGAGTTTTTTTTATCATGCTCTTGAAGGTCATCTTCAACAACAACAACAACAACGACAATCCTCCTTCTGAACATTACAATATGTTTTGCTAGACCATTTGGTTAAAACTTGCTTTATTAAGTAAAAGGTCTTGAGTTCAAGTCTCTATTTTATTACTTTTTTTGAAAAAATTCATGTTAAAATTGTAAAGTGTATTTCACTTCAAGTATAAAAGTGAATCACTATAAGTATATTTAATATTTTATTTTAGAGTTATTTATTTTGCATGAAGTAACTTCATTGTAAAAGTGATCCCCACTTCTCTTTATAAAAGTGGGTCACTTTATAAAGCAACTTACAACACCACATGGTCCTTTGGTTACCGTTTATGCTTTTTTTTTTTAAATGGCATAACTCTCACATCCGAAGTTTGTTTTAAGTGTCGTTTTTTTTTAAACTGCATAATTTTTTGAGATATTTCCATTCAGATCATCAGTTTTAGTTTTAAATCCATATTATCTGCATATTTAATATGGCTTCTACAAGTAATCTCTTACTTACCAGCACCAACTACTTCCAATGGAAATCCCATATGGAGGATTTATTAAGAAGTAAAGGCTTGTACAGGATTACCTTGGGAAAGAAAACAACACCCATTGATGTTGATAAGAAATACAAATGGGATAATAGGAATGACGAATCACGTGGATTAATCGGAATGCCCATGTCTACTGATTTAAGGTTCCACCTTCAATCAATTGATAAACCCAAAGAATCTTGGGAAAAGATTGAATCTGTGTTCGGTAAACACAATATTATTCGAGCAGAACAGTTAGAAAATCAAGTACTCACTTTAAGTCCAAGTGATTTTTCTTGCATTGAAGACTATCTATCTAAGTTTAAAACACTCGGAACTTTATGTGAAGAATGTAAGATAAAGATAGACGAAGATCGTTGCATCTATCTTATTCTTTCTAAGCTAGGTCGTGCACATTTTTTGTTTGTATCTACCTTTTATGCTATGCAAGAGGCTCTAGGGGCAGCTTATCAAAAACTCAGTCTTGAGAACTTTGTGATGCTTTGATTAGAGAGCAACATAAGATAGTACAACTTGAAGTGATCAACATTGCAGGTACCTCCAACAAAGCCTTAGTTGTCCATCAAAAAGATAAACCCAAGAATCCCAAGAAGCAACATCCTCGCCACAACAACAAGCAATATAAGGGTTCCAAAACCACTCAGACAGCTTCCGCTCCTAATGGAGACAAAGGAGAAAAATATAAAAATAAGAAGACTAACAAACATTGCAACTTTTATGATAAAGATGGTCATGATGAGTCCAAATGTTTCAATAAGATAGCAGCGTTAGAAGAAGCGATGAAGAAGCACAACATCAGTATTGATTCTACTTCTTCTTCTTCTCATGGACATACACTTTCATCTTCTGGTTTCTCCTTCAATACAACTTCTACTTCTACTTCTGATGAGTGGCTTATTGATTCTGGAGCATCTTATCATATGGATAAGGATAGAGACATATTTTCTACTCTAAATGAATGTAACACCAAGAAAATATTTGTTGTTGATGATAGATCTATTAGTGTTGAAGGATCTGGAATAGTTCAAGTAGAAAATGGTAATTTCAATGATGTATTATGTGTTCCAAGTCTTTCTTGTAACCTTCTATCAGTATATCAAATCACTTATTCAGGTGAAGGTAAAACCATAGAGTTTTGATCTCACCAAGTTGTAATTAAGGATCTAAAAGATCCTAAGCATGTTCTTGCAATTGGAATTGTTGATGATATTACTAGGTTGTACAAGTTTGACAACTTTAGGTCATCATCTTTTACATCAGTTTTTGTTGCTCATAGCGATGACTTGAGAAAACTTTTGCATGAGTGGTTTGGTCATCTAAACTATCGCTCATTCCAGAAACTATGTAATCAACAGATGGTGATTGGTCTTCCTCTTGTTTCATGCAAAGATGGTGTTTGTGCTGGTTGTGTTTTCGGCAAACATCATCGGGACAGTTTTGACAAACGTGCCTCTTGGCATGCCTCGGGTCCTTTGCAACTTGTTCACCATGATTTGTGTGGTCCACTTTCTTCTCCTTCTTTTTCTGGGTGAAAGTATTTCTTAACTTTCATTGATAACTTTTCCAAACATACTTGGGTTTACTTCTTAAAACTTAAGAGAAAAGTTTTTGACAAGTTTTTGGACAACAATGCCCTTGTAGAAAAGAAATTTGGACATCAAATTCAAAGGTTAAGAACAGATAATGGAGGCGAATATGTGAACAATAATGTTACAAGTTACTACACTACACAGGGAATCCAAATGCAACACATTGTTCCATATACACCACAACAAAATGGTGTTGTCGAGAGAAAGAATCACACATTAAAAGAAATGGCTAGTATGATCCAATCTAAGGGATTAAGTCTAAAGTATTGGGTGGAAGCCATCAACTGTACAAATTACATAGTAAATCGCACTCCTACAAAGGTTCTTAAAAATATAACACCGGAATAAGCTTGGACTAAAATTAAACCAGATGTAAGTCACTTCCATGTGTTTGGCAGTATAACATGGGCTCACATTCCTGATGAGAAAAGTAAGGCATTACAGCCTAAAAGTGAGAAGTGTATATTTGTTGGTTATTCTTAAGATGTCAAAGGTTATAGACTTCTTTCAACACATTGTAATGAAATTATTATTATAAGAGATGTTAAATTTGATGAAAATCTCTTGGCCTGCGAGCCCAATTTGGCGTGTGTGCCTTCTTTGGCCTGCGAGCCTAATTCAATGGTTGTGCCTTCTTCGACCTGTGAGCCATATTTGGTGTTTGTGCCTTCTTTCGTTTTGGTTTCTTCTTCAAATGATGACAGTGAGGATGAAAATCCACCTCCGCCTACTCACATTCCTCTAGATGAGTCCCTTGAACCTGAACCAGCACCAGCTCCACCGCTTCCTAGATGGGTCCGTTCAACATGAGAAGCAACTGGTGATCTTGTTGGTGATCCTTCAGATCAGCATCGGACACGTTCATAGTTCTAGTGAGGCTCTTCTCTTTTGGCTCAAGTTTCAGAAACTCATGATCCAGAGACATTTGCAGAAGCTTCAGGTCATCTAGATTGGGATACAACAATGAATGAAGAGTATTGTTCTTTAATGGAAAACGCTACTTGGGATCTTGTACCTCTTCCAAAAGGAAGAAAATTTGTCAGATGTAAATGGGTCTATAGAACTAAGTATGCATCAAATGGAAGTGTTGAAAGACACAAGGCTCGGTTAGTTGCCAAAGGATTTTCCCAAGTTGAAGGAATTGACTATAATGAAACCTTTTCCCCTGTCGCCAAAATGAATTCCATCTGACTTGTTCTTTCCCTTACTGCCAAACATAAATGGGAGGTCCATCAGATGGATGTTAAATATTCCTTCTTGCACGGAGATTTGAAAGAAGAAAACTACATGGAACAACCTCTTAGCTATGTCTAGAATGACTCTAGCCTTGTTTTTTGCCTTAAGAAATATCTTTATGGTCTTAAGCAAGCTCCCCGATCTTGGTATGCCAAAATGGATAGCTTTCTTATGGCCACTGGATTCTCTAGATGCCATTCTGATCATAATGTCTATACCAAGAAAGTAGGAAGCCATCTCATAATCCTTTTCCTTTATGTTGATGATCTTATCCTTACTGGTAGTGACTCAAAACTTTTAAACCATGTGAAAACCAGCCTTAAGAAGAAATTTGAAATGACAAACTTAGGGTTTTTGCACTATTTCCTTGGCCTCCAAGTTTTCCAAACCAATGAAGGAATTTTTCTTTCCCAGTCTAAGTATGCTTGTGACCTTCTTCATCACTTTCACATGGATGATTATAAGCCAACCCATTCTCCCATCCAGACTGGAGTCAAGATTACTGCCACCTGTACTTCTCCCAAAGTTGATGCCACCCTGTACCATCAGTTAGTTGGGAGCCTCTTATACTTGGCTTATACCCACCCTGATCTTTCCTTTGTTGTTGGTCTTGTTGCTCGGTATATGCAAACACCCCGTGAAAACCATTAGAATGCAGCTAAAAGGATACTTTGCTATGTATGTGGTATAGTTCAATTCAGGATACATTACAGTTCAGGGGGGACTCCTTTATTGGTTGGTTTCACTGATTCAGATTGGGTCGGAGACCCTGATGATCGAAAGTCTACTGCAGGCTATGTTTTCAGCCTTGGTTCAGGACCTGTCACTTGGGCCTGTAAGAAACAAAAGGCTATTGCACTTTCTTTAGAAGAAGCAGAGTACCGAGCAGTGGTAAATGCAAATCAGGAAGCCTTGTGACTTCGACAGATCCTTTCAGAGTTTGGATTCCAGCAACAACATCCGACCAACCTTTGGTTCGACAATCAGAGTGTCATCAAGCTCGTCAAAGACCCAGTTCAACATCAACGTAGAAAACACATCGAGCTACACATGTACTTCATCAGAAATACCATTCATGATCAAGTTATTGAAGTGCTCTTTTTCCCTACATAAGATCAAGTTGTAGACATTTTCACAAAGTCTCTTACATAAGAGAAGGTTTCCAAACTTCGATCTATGTTAAGAGTTCAGGAAGTTGTCATTAAGGGGGGATAGGCTCTAATGCATCCTTCCTTATCCTATTGTGTCACCATTGTAAATCATTCAATCCTATCCCAAGTTGTTCTTAAGGGGGGATGTTAGGATATTTAGACACTTAGGATTTAGTTAAGAGATACTTGGTGTAATGTGTCGTTAGGTAAAAGTGTGTTTCTTAGTGTGTTTCTTTAGTATGCATTAGTATGCATTTGTAGTTAGGAAATCTGACACTCACAATATGTTCCCGACATAGAGTGATCTGACAGTTCATACTCTCCTCGATCTTAATGGCCATTGATCCATGGCTTAACACCCTATTGGTCCATGATCTCTATTTAAAGAGCATGGAGGGTCATTTTCCGATGATCGATTGTGAGAAACTCTCTTGTAATCTTTTTCTTTTGCATTAATAAACTACACCAAGTGGTTCCATTGGTTGGGGTTGTGGATGTTTCCTCGTAGGGGTTTTACCACGTGAAAACATTGGTGTGTTGATCTTTGATCTGGTTATGTGAGTGGTTACTGAAGGTGTCCGTCCTCTATTGGAATACCTGTGTTATCGAATGGGACTTAACAAACCAATCCATTAGATATTGATTCATAGCTTTGGCTCTGATGAGCCTACACTACTATCTCCATTCATGAATATGATTAGAGATATGAGTAGCAGTGTTATGATGAAAGGAAGTTGAAAATGGGTCAAGAAGGCCATCGCTAAAGATGAAAAATTGTGAAATGAAGAACCTAGAAACTCAATATACCACATAAGAATGCTCCCAGTCAATGTGAGTTGGAAAAAATGCAATCTAACACTATTGTCCACCAAGGAGTTGGATGAACACCATAGGTGGAATGTCATGACATGAGTAGAAGGATGCTCTTTGGACCACCCTTCAAAATTGGGTGTGTCCAGTGGTAATTTAGTAGGGATTATTGACCATGATGGGTAATGCTTAATGGGATCGTTTGTCAATTGGGATAAATCTGGTAAGTTCAAGGTAGCTAATAATGGCAACTAATTGTTGGAAAACATATTATGGTGGATAAATGATGTGCCTTATGGCCTGCCGGAATTCATAAATCCCCCCACCCCAGTACCTCCTTGGATAGGAGTAGTGTTAACTATGGGGATAGCCCTATGATGAACATTCCAACCAAAAGGAAAATTTTCATTAGGGTTTGTCGAGATACCTATGGGTATATCGGAGAAAAGTGGAAACCCACTACTAATGTTGTAACCAAGGATTTGACCCTGCCAAAAATGAATTTGGATGTAGGCAACTATGTGGACATAATGGGAATGTTAAACATAGGCATACATAAGGAAGGAATTGGTGTAATGATTGGTTGAGTTCCCCAACTAAGGGAAGTCGATGTCATAAGAATATAAATTGGACTGGCTATCCCACTAATAGGTGGTACGGAGGTGCTAATGGTGATTGCTTCCAACATGTTTGAGGTATAGGGAGTAAGTATTTATGCATCGAATGACCTATTAATGTTTGATATCATATGTGAACTATTCAAAAAGGAAAAATGATCATGCAAAGGTGGTTCACCCACATTGATAAGCAAATGGATTGAAGGCTCTAACAAAGGGGCATTAAAATTAAATGGAAGATTTTCATCCATGACTTCAATCTCCTCTGAATTTGAGGAATAATCCCCTACAATTGTGTATATATCGTCCAATGTGGATAGTTTCCACCTGATGGATAGTGATTCCTCTATCTCATGAGGAAAACCTTGCTATCTACGAGATTAGTGAGGAGGTTAGTTAGCCACAATGAAATATGTGTTTGATTGCAAGAAAAAATCAAACTAGGTCCAAATAGACACAAGTCAACACAAAGCACACCCTAAGAATATACAAGCTCCAACAAACAAGAAACTAATAGTGAAAGGGGTCTTTCAAAAGACAACCTAGGACTATCAAGGCCTAGGAACGATTAGTGAAGGTGTGGGAGAGATTTACAATAACCTTCATACAATAATCATCGAAGGTGCAAGTAACCTTGTGAAGATGGACACCCTTCAAGGGAGATGAAATGGAGATTATGCATCTACGTTAGGTACCACGAGCAATTCCCACTTCCAATCACCCTTGTGATACCCTAGGAAAATATACTAAGTCTATCACTTCATAATTGACATCCGGGGAGGACAATTGTGAGTCAATTATATGCATATGGGAAAGGTATGCATGACAAATTCCGCATCTCAAATCTGTAGAGAAAAGTGGTTTCACTGCAAGGACTTTCCACTTCAATCCAAAACCCCCATACTAACAATAACCCACCAAATAAGCAGAGGGGATAATCTTCTCTACTTGCTCAACTTTACCATAGTGTTTGACACATGTGTTAGATGTGCTTTCTCAGCAAGTGCTTCTTTCTACTAATGGATTTGTCTCTCTTTATTCAATTCCTATTTTAGTTATGTGTCCATGGAGAATTTACTCTCCAACCCTACACAAAGGCCGTAGAAGTTAGACTAGCATGTGTTTGCAATAAAGAAAATGTCTAGTTTTTTTACAATAACATTTCTTTTAGTGTCTATTGTTTACACAAACTTATGGTGTTGTGAACTTCAATTGTGCTTTTGAATTTACTAAACTTATAAAGGAAATAGGATTAAAATGAAACATGCAAAATTTTATTTTCCTTTCAATGGACACCACAAATTGGAAGGGATTAAGAGATTCCTTTTATATATATATAATTTTCAAAAACATAGCCAACTCACTCAAACAAACTACCAAACATATTTTCAAGAATATGCAGATCTCTAAAACAAAGAAACCCAACATTCAACTTTCGCTTAAAAAAATTGCCTAGAAACAATATTGAAAATGCAATGTGATTTTTTTAACTCTTTTTTATTCAAATAAGCTAAGATGCACAAGACAAAAAAGAATCTGAACTTAACTTTTCCAAGTAATTACAAACCTAATAAAATAGGAAAATGTTGAAAATTTCACGTACAAGACTTCATCACATATATTTGTGCAATAACAAGCACCCAAATGGAGATGGTTGTGAGTTCATGTATAACAACTAGTGAGCAAAGGTTGTGGTTATGCTTTTTACAAAGGAAACAAATGGTTGACCATGATTGTCTCCAAGAATAGTCGCGGGTGTGGGGGGAACAAGAAACAAAGCAAAAACAACTACCCAAAAATCAATCAAGCAAGATTGCTTACATCTAGGATTTATTTGTGCACACTACAAGGTATACATTAACTTCCTAAGATGAAAAGAAGCAAGAAAAAAACCCAAAAACTAAGGAAATTAATCTAATTCTTTCCCCAATGGAGTCGCCAATCCTGTTATAGGGAAAACTACCTAAATGCTAAGCAATCAAACCCTCACTAAATGGGTGAGGATCAATGAAATACAAAGGGATAGATGATGTATTTATTTCTCCTAAGACTAACATGCATGTTAAGAAGTAAATGAGAAAAGGAAGAAGGAAAAAACATGATTCTAGATGGTTGTCCTAAGTATCAATGACTGAACTACTTTCTCACTCTAGCTCCACTATTTCACCGAATAACTTGCACAATTATCCAACAAGAAACACCTTCCTCATTCCTCATCAAACAATAAAGATATTTTGCATATACAATGTCTTTGTCTAATGATTGAATCTAATTAGAATGACACAAAATCTCATTAAAAATGCAATAAGATCCATAAACCAAGAGATATTTTATTTATTTATTTATTATTATTATTATTATTATTGCGAGGGAAGATAGATCTATATTGATTAAAAGAGATTTACAACATGAATGATTGCCTTGAGATTCATCGTTGTACTCCTGGATCCAAAACCCAAAATCCTCGTTCGTAGTCACAAGTCCACCTCTGTCGAACTAGCATGATCCAAGAATTGTACTGTGGCAAGATAGCCAAGTGAATGGATAAACAAACTCTCACCTAAGATTTGATCACACTAATGTTGATGCCCAACACTCAACAATGGTAACAAACTCATGACCAATAATTCTTACTACAATTCGATAGCACAAGGATGTTTGCAAATAGACTCCCTTCCCTTAGCTTTGACTCTCTTACTTATAGATTCTTGAGGGGAGAATAAAGCATTGCATGGAATGCATGTTGTGCACTTGTCAGCCATGCACAACACCACATGAGCTTTTGGCTTTTGCCAACTCATAGTTTTTCAACTTTCCTCATAAATTTTTATTTTCTGAAGCTTTAAGGGGTGATTGCAAGTCTTATATGCGAAAAACATGACTAACCGATCGCTCTTTTACTATGAAATAGTGCAGCCTTCATATCCTTTTAATAATCAAGTCCTTTGTAAAAAAATTCATATTAATCCAATAATATACTTTGGTTCCTTACATTTGTCTTAGCATCTGGTGCCAAATAAAGGTGTGACAATACCTTGTTTAAAGACTTAGGGACCATGAAGGTTGATTATAAATAAACCCAATCTATTAACAAAAATGTGCAATTGAGGAAATGATAAAATTACATGGGCAAGGCAAAGTTCCTTGCCTACATTGAATAAGAGAGTTTACATTACCTTGTTTAAAGACTTGGAACCATGAAGGTTGATTATAAATAAACCCAATGTATTAACAAAAATGTGCAACTGAGGAAATGATAAAATTACATGGGCAAGGCAAAGTTCCTTGCCTACATTGGATAAGAGAGTTGAGTTGTTTCGTTGAACCTTCTTCCCATAAGGAAAACACTACTAAGACATTCTTCCAAGCTTAAAAGTAGTGGATATTTACTTTATGCACTTTTTCAACGAGTTGAAAGAAAAATAAAAATAAAAAATTGTTGAGTTTATTAAAGATAAAATCACCATATTGTCCTCCCCTTTATGGATGGAAAAACCTTTTGTTAAGTTTATAGTATAAAGATAAAGTCACCCATATGACTCATAGCCTTGGAAACTTGCCGACCAAAACCTTTTCCCTAGCAGATTTGACCCATTTTAAAGTGACGTGGATCGCTAAGACCTTATAAAACGTGAATAAGATAAACAAAACTTTAAAAAATAATAATAAAACAATGAACTCCATTTATCAAATCACTGTATATTTATCCTACTCCACGGAAGGACTGTCATTTCAATGAGTACATTTATTGTTAAAAGGAGACTAATAGTTGAAATTCCACAAAGGATTCGTCCTCGCATTTAATTTAATTTTGTGACTTTACTAGACCGTTTATTTTGACAAATTATATACTTTTAGCATAATAAAATGTGAGTACAGCTCCCATCCTAGAAATTAGGGTTACTAATAATAAAAAAAATATTTGTACATTTTGTTTAGAATCTTCATTAAGATAAAGATAAGGTCGGGCCCTGTCGTTGCACGTCAGTGCTGACGTCTCGGAAATTGGAGGGAACTTACGGTACTCTTCGGTTTCACTTTATACGACGACGGTTTCGGCGTCAGACGGTGTTACTTGTCGGTAATTTCGCACCGCCAAATTCAACGCACGCCGGTGGTCTGAAATATGCAATCGGATGCGGAGTTCATAAAGTTGGTCGGTTTATTTTTGCTGACTGTGCAATCTTATGGCTTGATTTTTTAAGTTTGGATGGTGGGAGTCGTTTTCAAATGCGTTAAAATCTCCAAAAATATATGGTTATAAATATAAGTTTATTAAATTTAAAAAGTATTAATATTATGAATGTACAACATTATGCATTATTATTGATGAATGTAGGTTTATTCATTATTATTTAAGGAAAACTATATTATTTGAAATAATGTGTTGGTGGTTTGTAAAGAAACTATGTCATTTGAAATAATGTGTTGGTGGTTTGTAAAGAAAATGTAAATTGATGATTGGTAAGGAGAAAAGTTAAGCACGAGTCACGAGTCAATCATATTCTCTAGTTTGATGGTGAATAGTTAAGCAGGAGTCAATCATACTCTGTAGTTTGATGGTGAATAATGTATATTGAATGGACAAGCCAATAATTTGCTCAATGCATGGTGCTTAATGTTAGGGGCATATGTATATTTCCTTAGTTTGAAGGAAGATTAACTATTAACCAATAAAAAAAATATTAAATCTTACTTCAGGGTCAAAAAGCTAAGACCATACATAAAGCTAGGATATATAATGTTATAAATAGAATTTTAACATGTTTCCTTCTTAGAACTCATAGGGTTGAATGTGAAGACTAGTAAGGTAAATTTAGTAATGTGAGTTGATGGCTTGGCAAAGACATCTAGTTAAGCAATACCGGGTTGTTAGAATTCCTCTCTTAACCTAAGAGTTGTGCTTGTGTGGTGTACAATTTGTCCAACGGTTATACTCATAATAAAGAGACTTTATCTTAGGTGGCTTTTAGAAAAAGCTTGTCAAGTTACTGAATGACTAATATAAAAAAAAAGAGATAAATTAAATTATTATTATTATTAATTTATTGTTACATTTCCATATAATAAATACATCTTTTTTTTCAACTGGAAAATTTCTCATTATATATAAATATATAATTGTGTTCTGAACACCAGATTACATAAGCAACAATAAATTTTGGTGTTTATAATTTTCCCCTTTGTAATTTTTCAATCAGCAAAGTGAGAGAGTTATAGGAGATGTAAGCTACAAAGAGAAAATCAAGCATGTAATGATTGACTGTAGGTTGTATGAGTATGTTGTCATAAGATAAGATACAAAGAGGATATGTTGCCTATGTTCAGTGGTGAATCCAACTTTCATGTCTTGAAAGTCCGGTGAGAAAATAGGATTAACCGATAAACTGATTTTAGCACAGGGTTATAAAGAGGGGATGATCCTCATGGCCATCTATCCAGAGGTGATATGTAATGATCTCCATTTTAGAGAAGATCAGTAGACTTGTTATGCTCACAAAATATATGTTTATAGCTGTTCTTTTGAAAGAGTGGTTGAAGAAGTCTGATTCTGTCCTTCCAAGCCAGGAGCTAGAGGGCTTGGAGTTTACCCCTGCCACTCAACCATTCTATGACTACATTGGAATCACCAAGTAAGATCTATAATAAATACATTTTTAGTTCAATGTAAGATCTAAAATTGATTTTCATTGGTTTGCTTGGGTGATATACAATTTGTCCAGTGATTATAATCACAATACACAAACTTCCAAGTTACCATTTAACTAATATAAAAAAAA